>VZRF01001752.1:43492-61500 GCA_013396875.1 Vireo altiloquus | reverse complement strand
CTGCAGCTCCCAGCTCCAATCCCTGCCCTGTGGTTCCCCAAACCCCTCTGAAGCTCCTGGCTCTAACCTTTGCCCCTCCCTGGTGGTCCCCAAACTCCTCTGCAGCTCCTGGCTCTGACCTCTGCCCCTCCCTGGTGGTCCCCAAACCCCTCTGCAGCTCCCAGCTCCAATTTTTGTCCCTGTCCTGTGGTTCCCCAAACCCCTCTGCAGCTCCCAGCTCCAATCCCTGCTCAGTGGTTCCTCAAACCCCTCTGCAGCTCCTGGCTCCAATTTTTGTCCCTGTCCTGTGGTTCCCCAAACCCCTCTGCAGCTCCCAGCTCCAATCCCTGCCCAGTGGTTCCCCAAACCCCTCTGCAGCTCCTGGCTCCAGCCCTGGCCCCAGGCTTAGCAGAGCTGCTGAAGGGATTCTTTGCTAATATTAACGTGGCACGTAGGGACCATGCCAGGGCAGGAGGGGGCAGGCAGCTCTTAAAGGGCCCCTGCAGCCAGCTGCTGGTGGTGACACGGAGGTGACAAGGGGAGGACAAGCCTGAGGCCTCCAGAGGGTCCCTGAGGGCTGCTCTGAGCTGTGGGTTCCTCCCTCCCTTCCTGAGGACCCAGCAGAGACAACCCCGGGCATGGAGTGTCCTTCAGAGAGAAACAACTCACTGGGGCCTTCACAGCCACCCTGGGACATCCCAAATCCCAAAGATGAGGCTCTGGAGCAGTGAACCCCACGGGAAAGGGGAGCATGGGTGGGAAGAGTGACTTGGGAAAGCAATGGTGGGAATGAGATCTCAGTGTCTGGACACTCTGCTGATAAAGAGGAATCAAACCCCAGCTCTGCAGCTCTGCCAGCTCCATCATTTCCACCCTCTGAGAGGAAACCACCCAGGTTTCCTTCTCCTCACAGGTTTTACTCCCTCTGTTCTCCCACCTCCCTCAGGGCGCAGGGTTGGATCTGCTGCACCTCCAGCCTGCACCCACCTGGGCTGGGAGGTGTTTGTGGGTGTGGGGAGGAAGGACTGGCAGGAACCACTCCCCAAAACCAGCACGGGGTTCTGTGGGAGCCTGGAGCGGGCAGGGATGGCACCTGGAGTCTCCAACATCTCTGTGTGGGGTGACACCAGAGGGCAAAGGGGCTCGAGGGTGTCACTTGCCTACGTCACTTGTCCCCAGGTCGGTGGATGCTGACTTTAGGGCCTGTCTCTTGCTCCGGTTTCCGTGTTTCATTCCAGTCTGCCCCTTGAAGGATAAAAAGGACACTGTGTCACCTCGGGGGACACTGCAGCTCCACGGAGGGGCCAGGGAAGGGTTGTACCTGGTGTCCTGTGTAGCCAGGCTGGTTGTGGAGCAGCGGTGGGGGACACAGGGACAGGTTGTACTGCAGAGGTTGGCCCAGCAGTGAGTACCGCCCGTCACCTGCACGGGGAGCCCAGGTTTGTGGGATCCCAGGAATGCTGAGGTATTCCCAGCCCCAGGATAGCCCCAAACACCTCCTCCTTACCTTGTGCCGGGCCCATGGGCCGGGGGAACTGCGTGAGGACGGGGAGGGGGCTCAGCCCCGAGCACACGCTGTTGAGGTTGGTGACGGGTGACGGCGTCGGGGACTGGGTGGGGGATGTGATGGGGCTGTTCAGCTGGGTGCTGGCCTGGGGGAGGGACAGTGTCAGACACCCCCCAGTGCTATTGATTGCTCCCACACCCCCCCTGACCCCATGGAGTGACCCCCCTCTCACCCAGTCCACCCCCCAGTGACCACTACCCACACCCGCCTTGACCCCATGGAGTGACCCCTCTGTCACCCAGCCCACCCCCCAGTGACCACTACCCACACCCACCTTGACCCCATGGGGTGACCCCTCTGTCACCCAGTGTCACCAGTGCTTGTGACCAGTCCCACACCCACCTTGACCCTGTGGGGTGACCCCTCTGTCACCCAGCCCACCCCCCAGTGCTTGGGACCACTCCCACACCCACCTTGATCCCCTCCCCACCACCCAGCCCACCCCAAAGGCTGAGCTGCCTCCTCCCTGTCCCTCCCAGTCCCCCCAGTAGTACCTGAGCACTGGTGTCGGGGTTGTAGAGGTCTCCTGGCTTCTGCCCCCGCTGCTCCAGGCTGTAGTACTTACAGTGGCTCCACTGCACCACGGGGGGGTTCTGGGGGGCCTGGGGGCCGTTGGGGACATTCAGCTGCATCACCACCACGCCGGGGCCTGACGGGGACACCCCTGGGGACAGACACAGGCACCTATGGGCCAGGCTCTGCTGCTGTGGGACATGAGGCACCTGCCTGTCCCTGCTGCTGCACACCCTTCCCTACGATCCCATCTGGAATCTCCTCCACCATTCCTGCCTTTCTCAGGCTGGAAAAACCCCACCAGGACCTGCTGGGGATTCCTCTCTAACATCAGAGGTTACATCTGGGAGTGATGATGATTAATCCAGGAGAAATTGGAGCACAGGGGACAAGCTGACGGATGGCAGCTCAGTGAGCGCTCCGAGCATCTCCGCAGAACTCCAGGGAAAGGCTCACAGCACGGAGCTCCAGCATCCTGGCTCAGATCCTGCAGCTCACCAGGCTCAGACCTCCATCCAGCTTCAGCCCCAGCTCACCAGGCTCAGATCTCAATCACCCAGTCCAGCTTCTGCCCCAGATCTCCATCACCCAGTCCAGCTTCAGCCCCAGCTCACGAGGTTCAGATCTCCATAATCCCAGTCCAGCTTCTGCCCCAGATCTCCATCATCCCAGTCCAGCTTCTGCCCCAAATCACCAGGCCCAGTCCTCCATCACCCAGTCCAGTTTCTGCCCCAAACCTCCATCACCCAGTCCAGTTTCTGCCCCAAACCTCCATCACCCAGTCCAGTTTCTGCCCCAGCTCGCTCCCAGCAGCTGTGACAGGGAGCAGGAATCCCAAGCCTCCCCATCCACACTTTTTCCTGCTCTCACCACTCCACACCTCCCTCCACCCCCTGCCCACCATGGCAGGGAGATGCCAGGCACGAGCCAGGGTGACATCCTGATCATTCCCAGACTCAGCCGTGACCCAGAAGCTGATGCCACCTGTGCAGCCGATGCCAGCCCTGCCCGTGCCCCTCGTACCTGAATACTGCTGCTGCATCTGGGGAGGGCTGCAGGGCGCTGGGGACTGTGGCATCTGGTACTGCTCGGAGCCAGGAGGCTGCAGGAACCCCACGGATGGGCTGTGGGGCAGAGAGGGCACCAGTGAGGATGGGGATGGGGAGAAGAGCCAGGGCTCTGTGCAGGTAACTGCCAGCTCCCTCTTTACTGGGATGGGTGGGCAAACAGGAGTCACTGGAAAGGGATGGGCACACAGGAGCCACTGGAGAGGGCTGGGCACATGGGAGCTACTGAAAAGATCTGGGCACATGGGAGCCACGGGAGAGGGATGGGCACATGGGAGCCTCTGAAGAGGGATGGGCACACGGGAGCCTCTGGAAAGGGTTGGGCACACGTGAGTCACTGAAAAGGCCTGGGCACACAGGAGCCTCTGGGATGGCTGGGTACACAAGAGCCTTTGGAGAGGGCTGGGCACATGGGAGCCACTGGAAAGGTCTGGGCACACAGGAGCCTTTGGAAAGGGATGGGCACACAGGAGGCTCTGGAGAGGGATGGGCACACAGGAGCCTTTGGAGATGGATGGGCACACAGGAGCCTTTGGTGAGGGCTGGGCACACGGGAGCCTCTGGAGAGGGATGGGCACATGGGAGCCTTTGGAAAGGGATGGGCACACAGGAGCCACTGGAGAGGGAAGGACACACGGGAGCCTCTGGAAAGGTCTGGGCACATGGGAGCCACTGGGATGGTTGGGCACACAAGAGTCTTTGGAGAGGGAAGGACACACAGGAGTCACTGGAAAGGGTTGGGCACATGGGAGCCACTGGAGATGGATGGGCACACGTGAGTCACTGAAAAGGTCTGGGCACATGGGAGCCACTGGGATTGCTGGGCACACAGCAGCCTCTGAAGAGGGCTGGGCACACAAGGAGCCTCTGGAAAGGTCTGGGCACACAGGAGCCTCTGGAGAGGGCTGGGCACACGGGATCCTGACACACTGGTGGCCAGGAAGCCCTGCCTAAGGGAGTCAGGAATGGACAAGCTCAGGGAGCAGCAGCACTTGTGGCACCCACACCCCTCCAGCCACAGGAGCAGGGTGTGCCCACAGCAGGATCCTCAGGGAATCACCAAACACAATCACGGAATCTCCTGAGTTGGCAGAGACCCACAAAGGTCATCAAGGTCCACTCCTGGCCTTGACAGGACAGTCCCAAAACCTCCCAAAAAGGTGTGCTCAGCACTCCTTCCTCCCCCAGGAGGGTCAGAGCTGCAGGAGCTTTACCTGGTGCCGTTCTGCTGGGCAGTGGGGATGACGCTGTAGTAGATGGGGACCCCCCCAGCCTGGAGCCCCCCCTGCACAGACTGGCTGGCTGGCACAAGCACTGGCTGCTGGAAGGGCTGCTGGACCACGTTCTGGGACTCACTGGCCATGGGAACCTGGGCAGGGAGGAAAGCAGCAGCTAACAGGTAAGAGAGCAGGGAGAACCAGCAAGGTGAAGAGATTCAGGTGCTTTTATCTTACAGCCCACAGCAATGAAGATTCTCCCAATCCTCCCACTCCAGATCCATCCCACAGATTCCCACATGGATGTGCCCTCCCCGAGCTGGACAGGGAATGCCCTGTGAGCCAAACCCCACCTGTGGACACTGACAAGCAGTCAGAGGGAAATTTTCACCTCTCAGCCCTGTCTGTGAGAAGCAGTTCCTTTCTCACAGAGCTGGGAACCAACAAAAGCTTTGCGTGAGCTGTTTGATGTGGTTTTGTAAACTACATTTCACAGGTAGTGTTTTTTACACTTTATTATTCTAATGTGTTGCTCTGGGATAGTGTAACTAGCCAATGATGTTCACCCAAAAACCAACACCTGTGTCCTGCTCTAGCGATCCTGGTTATAAAAAAGACAAGATTTTCTTAATAAATAGCTTTTATGGCTCTTCTCATCTGAATTTATTGCCGCATTCCTTTCCATCCTGGGGACTCAGCAGTGACACCCACCTTCAGATGGGCACCCCCTGCCCGGCCAGGCCCCCTCCCAGCCCCCCACGCTGCCCACCAGCAGCAGATACCCACCTGGTACGAAGGCAGTGGCGTGTACTGGACCATCAGACCTTGCATTTGGCTCCCCATGCTGCTCCTCTGGCTGCTGAGGAGCCCTGGGGGCTGTGCCTGCTGCACCCCCATCACGCTCTGCATCTGGCCCCCCATGTTGTTCCTCTGGCTGTTGAGGAGCCCTGGGGGCTGTGCCTGCTGCACCCCCATCACACCTTGGTATGTTTGCTGCTGGTTGGACATCATTGGCTGTAAACCTGTCAGGACAGGGTTTCCATGGAGCAGCTTTCCCGGTTGGACACAGGAAACAGCTCCAGATTTAGGATTTAGGGAATCAAATCCTGCTCTGTCCACACCTCCTGCTGAGGAGTGGAGAAAGGGCTTCCCTTAGAGTGGATGTGAACACACCCAAGGGAAGCTGCTGGCTTTAAATCCCCCTGGCACCCCCTCAGTGGGGCTTAAATCCACCTCATCCTCCAACCCAGCAAGCTGAGAGCAGAGGGAGGGGAAAGACTCAACAAACAAAGGCATCCCAACTTCCCATCCAAGAGGCAAAGAGTGGGAGACAGGGAAGAGAGACCTGGCCCCAGACAGCACAAGGGAGATCTCTGGAGCTGACAAAAGCAGCAGGAAAAGGAAAACTGCTCCCTTTCCCCCCTTTCCACCTCCTTACCTGGCTGCTGGGACTGCTGGGGGAGCTGCTGCGGGCGCTGGGAGCTGTAGGCCACTGGGTGACTGAGGGGTCGATATTGCTGGCTGGAGTTTGGGTACTGCCCGGGGGGGTAGTAAGAAACCTGAATCTATCAGAGGCAAGAAAACACTGCAGTGAGGACACAGCAGGGAGCAGAACCAAGAAAGCTGATCCCCCAGGACCAGTTTTCTCTCTCACCTGGCCTGGCTTCCGCCGAAGGGAAGCGCCCAGGGCTTTGGCTGATGGCTCCTCGGGGAACCGCAGCCCCTTCCCGAGCCTCCCAGCCTCCTCATCCAAGCCTTTCCCAGCACAGTAGTGCAAGAGCACAGAAGGCACAACTCTCTCCTCACAGCTCAGGGGACAATCCTAGAGGTCATAAAGCCCTGCAGGACCCCAAAGAGAGCTTAGAGGTGTCAGCCCTGAGTCCGGCCACTGTCCCTTCCCCACCGCTGAGAGCCAGGAGTGGCCTTGGGGGTCACAGGTCAGAGCCTTGTGGGCTCAGAGGGACGTGGGAATCATCCTGTGCCTAGCAGGGGAGTGTGAGACCTGGAGCCTGGACCCCTGTGGATGGATCCATCACCAACTAGGGGCAGAAAAACAGCGACCCAACCCCCAGCAGCCCCCAGCCTGGTAGCTCTGGGGATGTCCCCTCATGTCCTTACTTGCTGGGGAGGCTGAATGTAGCCCTGGGGCTGCAGCACCTGCTGAGTGGGGGCTGTGTGCCCCGAGGCGGAGTAGCTGGAGGTGGGGATGGGCTGCCCAGGGGTTGCCATGATGAATCCTGTCTGCTGAGGGTGCTGGGAGATGAGGGATGACTGGAACATCGCTGAGGAAGGATCTGGGGCTTCCGTCGAGCCCTGTCGGCTGAGGCTGATCTGCCCGAAGGGGCTGCTGAGCTCGTCGGCCTGGAGCAGGATAAAGGGAATGATGGAGGAGGGTGGCACGTGGGACAGCAGCAGGTAGGACACAGCTCTGCTGGGAAATGCAGGTCCCTTCTCCCTGCTGTGGGAAAAGCTCCCCCAGAAAGGCCCCCACACACGAGCCACAGAGCCAGAGCAGCACAGGGGGGACATGCGAGCTGGGAGGGCCAAACGCTCAGCGGACCCTGGGGACATGTGGGGTCACTGGGGACCCTGGGGACATGTGGGGTCACTGGGGACCCTGGAGACACACATGGGGTCACTGGGGACCCTGGGGACACACGGGGTCACTGGGGACCCTGGGGACACGTGGGGTCACTGGGGACCCTGGGGACACACGTGAGGTCACTGGGGACCCTGGGGACACGCAGGCAGGCAGAGGTGACTCCAGCCCAGCAGCCACATCCCACAGGGCACATCGTTCCCAAAAGATCCCGGTGGAGACAACACAGGGGCTTGGCTGAGCCCACAGGGCAGCCACGGCCCCCAGACCCCAGCACTGAGCACAGGCATGGCCGGGGAGCTCTGGGCTTGGAATTTTCTCTTCCCAGGCTCTTTCCAAGAGCAGCACTCCAGCAGCATCTTGGAGCCCCGTGAATCCCAACCCCGGGGTGGGGGTCGGTGTCTGGGACATACCTGATCAGCACAAGCTCACACAACACAAACACAGCACAAGAGCACAACAGAGAGCGCAGAAGAGGAACTGGGGTTTGTACCAGGTTGTACTGCTGGGGTGGAGAGACTGGCAAGAGGACTTGGGGGCAGGAGCTTGGAGAGTACGGAACAGGCTGCAGCGCCGGGACCGGCTACGACCAGCGGAGAAGGGAATGGAGAGAGATCGGGGAAAAGGGAGGGAAGGAGAAGGAAAAAAGGAAGGAAAAGGAAGGAAAGGAAGGAAAAGGAGGGAAGAGGAAGGAAAGGAAGGAAGGAGAGAAAGAAGGAACAACAAGGTTAGTCAAGTGAGCCAACTGCACAGAGGGGCGTTGCAGGGGTTGGGAAGCACAGAGACCATTCCAGGGCAGCATCCATCCCACCAGACACAGCCCAGCCGGAGGCTCTGCGGAGCTGGGGACGAGTGCCCTGCCCCAAAGCAGCTCCTGCCTGGCAGGAAGAGTGACACGAGTTCACCAGAGCCAGCAGCAGCAGGAGAGACACATCTCCCAGCATGGGGTGCCTCTCCCGTTTCCAGCATTCCCTGCAGTGCTCCTTGGCCATTCCTGCACACTCACCTTCCACAGGGACCCCCATTTGTCACCAGCTTTGTGACAACCCCTCACTGAAACCCCACATGCTGTGCTCTGGGCACTGACCCTGTGATGGTCAGCCCTGGACAGGAGGGGATTTGATATTTGATTTGACTTTTGGTGACATGGAAGGGACAGGAACACGAGGATGGTGCATTTCCAGACCTTTCACCAACAGTCAAACACCTGAAATCAGTTTTTCCAGGACCTAAACCCTTGGATGAGACAGCAGAAGGTACAAACTGAAACTCCAGCACAACCTGGTGATCCTGCATGAGATACCCCCCAGGGACTCTGCATTTCCACCTTACCCCTTGAGCCCCAGAATCCTCCACAAACAGATCCTGGAGCCACTCCAGGGCCCAAGAACTACCACAGCTCCTCCCTCCTCTCCTACAGCTGGGAACAGCCAGCAAGGAGCTGCTCCTGTTACCCACAGGAAAAGCTTTTCGGGGAGGTTCTTCCCTCCTCTCATTCCAGTCTGGTGAAAACGCTGAGCACCATGGAGCATCCCAGGCTGGAAAGGACCTCAGGAGAACACCTGGCCCAACTTTTCATGGCAAAGGGAGACTTGGTGTGGTTATCCAGCAACCTCCCTGTGATGCCTTAGGTTTTAATTTTTATATTTTCCCAACCCTGCAGTGCCCAGTGTAACTCTGCAGGTCCCTGGAGCTCGTTCAGTGCTGTTCTCTCATGCTCACACTGACATAACAAAGCCTCTCCAGCTCCCTCTCCAAGGACACCCAGACCCTCCTGGGCCCAACAACTGCAAACCTTCATCTTGGGGAGAGGGGGGCAAGCTTGGACAAATTCCATCCTTGCCTGGCTTCTGCTTGGGCAATTGATGCTGATATCAAAGTGGGAAGAACTCGGGAGCTGTCATTGTCCATTTTGGGATGCACTGAGGCAGGAGCCTCTGGAGCCCAGAGTGTGACCTCTGAAGGCCTTTCCAATCAATCCCTCCTTTATTCCTTTNATTTGACTTTTGGTGACATGGAAGGGACAGGAACACGAGGATGGTGCATTTCCAGACCTTTCACCAACAGTCAAACACCTGAAATCAGTTTTTCCAGGACCTAAACCCTTGGATGAGACAGCAGAAGGTACAAACTGAAACTCCAGCACAACCTGGTGATCCTGCATGAGATACCCCCCAGGGACTCTGCATTTCCACCTTACCCCTTGAGCCCCAGAATCCTCCACAAACAGATCCTGGAGCCACTCCAGGGCCCAAGAACTACCACAGCTCCTCCCTCCTCTCCTACAGCTGGGAACAGCCAGCAAGGAGCTGCTCCTGTTACCCACAGGAAAAGCTTTTCAGGGAGGTTTTTCCCTCCTCTCATTCCAGTCTGGTGAAAACGCTGAGCACCATGGAGCATCCCAGGCTGGAAAGGACCTCAGGAGAACACCTGGCCCAACTTTTCATGGGAAAGGGAGACTTGGTGTGGTTATCCAGCAACCTCCCTGTGATGCCTTAGGTTTTAACTTTTCTCTGTTCCCAGCCCTGCAGTGCCCAGTGTAACTCTGCAGCTCCCTGGAGCTCGTTCAGTGCTGTTCTCTCATGCTCACACTGACATAACAAAGCCTCTCCAGCTCCCTCTCCAAGCACACCCAGACCCTCCTGGGCCCAACAACTGCAAACCTTCATCTTGGGGAGAGGGGGGCAAGCTTGGACAAATTCCATCCTTGCCTGGCTTCTGCTTGGGCAATTGATGCTGATATCAAAGTGGGAAGAACTCGGGAGCTGTCATTGTCCATTTTGGGATGCACTGAGGCAGGAGCCTCTGGAGCCCAGAGTGTGACCTCTGAAGGCCTTTCAAATAAATCCCTCCTTTATTCCTTTATTCCTGCCTGGTCTCTGTTTATTTTCATTTAAGGCATCACCTGCCCTGCTGCACCTTGAATCCCTCCAGTGCAGCTCCAGTAGCTCTTTGCTGTAGGAGACACGGCAGCTCCAAGATGATGCCAGAGGATCCCTGAGGAGCCCCTGGGCAGGAGAACATCCAGCACCAACATGTGGGACAGGAGGGTGCTGTGGACACCCCCACACCACACGAATTTGCTCCCCAAACCCCACATTGGGATGGTTCCCACCCCATCCCCACCCCTGCAGCAGCACAGGGCTGGGCTGTGGTCGGTCACAGACTCAGGAGAAGAATGAGGACATGGGAATGTCACCCATGGGTGCTTCCTGGAGGGTTCCAGCCCTGGGAGCAGCCCAGCAGGCTGTGGGACACAGAACATCCCTTGGCTGTAACTCAGGGAGGGATGCTGTGGAGAACACAGAGCACTGCTCCAGGCCTGCCTTCCCCCAGGACTTCACATCAGCCCTGAGGAGCTCAAACCCAACACCCACCCAGGACAGTCCTGAGGGGAACTGGTTCCAGTTTCACTCATCCAAGGGCTACAGACCCTTTTCCAGGGGGGCTGCTGGCCTGAGCAGAAAGGTGAAATGTCCCACGGAACCACTGAGACACAGCAAAGCCCAACCTCCTCCTGCTCTGCCACCACCACGGCGAGCGTGGGGAACCCCAAACCCCAGAGCACCCCAGGTTCCCTCTGGCCCTGCCTCCCCCCTCCCTGCGTGCCCTGTGGGACTCACCTGGGACATCATGGGGCTGCTCATGGCCGGTGGCTGCTGCTGGGCTGGGGGGAGGCCAGGGGCCTGCGGGGGTGGCTGCGGGGGAGGCTGTGGGGCCGAGCAGGGCAGGAGGCCACGGCTGGGCTGAGAGGATGGGGACTGGCTGCAGGCCTCAGGGGCACCTAGCACCAAACCTGGAACAGAGACAGGCGTGGAGGGCTGGCATCCAGAAGGGTATGAGGGGATTGATGTTTTATATTTCCCAGCCCTGCAGTGCCCAGTGTAACTCTGCAGGTCCCTGGAGCTCGTTCAGTGCTGTTCTCTCATGCTCACACTGACATAACAAAGCCTCTCCAGCTCGCTCTCCAACGACACCCAGACCCTCCTGGGCCCAACAACTGCAAACCTTCATCTTGGGGAGAGGGGGGCAAGCTTGGGCAAATTCCATCCTTGCCTGGCTTCTGCTTGGGCAATTGATGCTGATATCAAAGTGGGAAGAACTCGGGAGCTGTCAGTGTCCGTTTTGGGATGCACTGAGGCAGGAGCCTCAAATGTACATCTTAGGGCCTTTCAAATAAATACCAACTTTTCCCATTGTTCCCGTCTAGTCCCTGTTTCTAGGTAGTCACTTAAGGCATCATCTTCACCCCCACAGGATCCCAAAACCAGTCCCAGCTCAGCTCTGGGCACGGCCCCACCTGGACACCAACCATTGGTGCCAGGATGATTTTTTACTTTTGCTTTTATACCCTTCTTACACACTCTTTGATACAGTTTGATGTATTCTCAGTGCTTTTAGCCCACACACTGTGACTTCCCAAGGCTGATAACTCAGCTCAGCCCCACGGCACCGTTAAACCAGGAGAGCAAACATCCTGGGAGCCCCAAACACCAAGGGCCTCTCCAAAACACATTTTTGTAAACTAAAATAAGCCCATCAAAAGGAGAAGGTTCCTCACAACGAGGGGTTCACTCCAGCCTCTCACTGGGAGATCTTTGATAAATACATTAATTTTGCAAGGCCTATAATTGTGTGTATTTCAGTGTAAATGCATTTCTTGGGGCAATCCACCTGGACCAAGTGCTGCACCTAAGGATCCTGAAATAAACACTGAGGTAAAAACCCCTTTTTCCCCATAAACTGTGCTTTGGGTTGAATTTTAAGAGCAGGGAAAGGCAACAGCATGACCTGACTGCCCGGAGCAGAGGGGAGATCTCATTCCACAGCTTCACTGAGCCCAATTTGTCCCAGGAAAGGGCAGGATGAAAGCATGGAAAGGATGAAATCCCTTCCCAGGGCAGGAAAAGCTGGGAAGGAGCAGGATGCACACTGCTGGCACCCAGCTGGGAAGGGTCTCCTCAGTATTCCGGTGTTAATTCCAGAAATAAAAGGGTTGTGCAACAACTGCTCCATGCCCAGTGGCTGCTGTTGAACCAGCTCTGCCTCTGATCTCCCACATTTGCACAGCTCATCTCCAGGGACTCTGCTGAGCAGCTCTGTCAGCAGCAAAGGAGGGAATATTTCACTTCCAGCTGCTCAGGGACTGGATAGAAAAGAGCCCCTGAGTCCCAAGCACTTCCACCCCCATGGAATAAACACGAGGATGTGGAAGGAGGTGAGCTTGGTGGGTTTTTTCCCCCTCAAGTGACAATTCTTCTGCTTTTTTTTTATTTTTTTCCCTTTCTCCCGTGGTGTTTCTGATCACTTGCCATTATATAAAGCCTGGAAAGCAAATGTTCTGTTCCCAGGGGGGAAGCCTGGAGGGAAAATTGCAGGAAGAGCCAAGAAAGTGGCTCCAAGAGTGACTCTTTTCTCTCACTCTGGCACATGCTGGGACAGATCTGCAGTAAGTGCTCTCAGCACTCTGTGAATCAGTCCTGGAGGTGGCTGCAGCTCCCAAAACCCTGCACAGGATGGGAACAGGATCCCAGGAGACACCGTGGGAGATGAAGGTGTGGTTCCAAAGCCAGGCTGGGTGCTGGGATCCAGCCCTGGGGAGGACTCTTGTGGAGAAGTTATTTCTTTTTTGGAGATTTTTGGGAGCAGAAGGGAACAGTAACACAACTTGGGGCACAGCAGAGGAGAGAAAACAACACAAATTGGGAGTCTGAGTTGCAGGGGTTGGGAGTAAACTCCGTCCTTTGCCCCAGGCAGCTCTGCTGAAGGGATGGGAGAGGTGATGGTGAGTGAGAAGAAGTGGGTGATGGCACAACCAGGTGGCACAGCCATGCCAGGGTACCGAGATCCTGGTGCCAGCCACGTCCTGTTTTAATCAGAGCATCACAAGTGCCAGTTCCTCATCCCAAAACCAACCTGCCAGGTGCCTTTTGGGGCAGGGAAGGAGCCCAAAACCAGCCTGCCAGGTGCCCTTTGGGGCAGGGAAAGAGCCCAAAACCAGCCTGCCAGGTGCCTTTTGGGTAGGGAAGAAGCTCCAGTTCCTCAACCCAAAACCAATCTGCCAGGTGCCTTTTGGGGCAGGGAAAGAGCCCAAAACCAGCCTGCCAGGTGCCCTTTGGGGCAGGGAAAGAGCTCCAATTCCTCAGCCCAAAACCAGCCTGCCAGGTGCCTTTTGGGGCAGGGAAAGAGCCCAAAACCAGCCTGCCAGGTACCTTTTGGGGCAGGGAAGGAGCTCCAGTTCCTCAGCTCAAAACCAGCCTGCCAGGTGCCCTTTGGGGCAGGGAAGGAGCCCAAAACAAGCCTGCCAAGTGCCCTTTGGGTAGGGAAAAGAGCTCCAGTTCCTCATCCCAAAACCAACCTGCCAGGTGCCTTTCGGGGCAGGGAAAAAGCCCAAAACCAGCCTGCCAGGTGCCCTCTGGAGCAGGCAAACATCCCCACAGCTCCCCTGGAAGCAATGCCCTACCTGCCCGTGACGTCCTGCTGGCAGTGCTGCCCTTGCTGCTCCCGATGCTGTCCCCCCGGGTGAGGATGGAGATGCCACTGAAGCTGCTGGCTTTGGTGACAGGAGGCCTCAGGCTGCGGATGGAGCCGTCAGAATCCGTGCTGCTCCAGGGTCGTGGCTCCAGGGATTTGATGTCGCTCTCGGTGCTGCTCTGGCGGCTGCCCGAGGCTCGGCTCAGCCCGTCCCTGTTGCCCCTGTAGGGAGCAGAGGAGTCAAACTGGGCTCCAGTGAAGGAGTGTTGGAGTCTAGGAAAAGCTTGGGAACTTTTCCTGCTCCTCTGGGTGTTTGTTTTACCCTCAGAGCTCCACAAGGATTTCTGCCCAGCTAGGCCCAAAGTTGTGGCTTCCCCATCCCTGGAAGTGTCCAAGGCCAGGTTGGAAGGGGCTTGGAGCAACCTGGGATGGTGAGAGGTGTCCCTGCCCACAGCAGAGGGGTGGAAGGGGATGAGTTTTAAAGCCCTTTGCAACCCAAATCACTCCAGGATTTTGGGATATTGCTACCCCCAGAGCTGTGCCCCCACTGACCACTCTCCCTCAGCCCAGGCCAGCTCTGGCCACAGCAGGACCTTAGGGAATATCAGCAGCTCACCCCAAGCAGTGAGCCTGGTCTATCAGCCCAGTTAGGAAGCTTGGGAATGGGTTAGGGAAGCTGGGAATGGGTTAGGAAAGCTGGGAATAGGTTCCTGGGCTTTCCCTGGGGAGGGATGGTGAGGAATTGCTGCCGAGCCTGGCTCAGAAAATGAGGCTTGGAAGGAGCTCCTGAGGGGATGTCCTGGGCTGCTGGGAGTGTGTGGGAGCCAAAAATGCATCTCTTGGGAAAGCAGCACTGTGGTTACGTCCCTAGAGAGATCAAAATGGTCCCGAGGCCCCCACATCTCCTCCCTCTCCCATCCAGGGGAACCCCAAAAGCAGTTTAAACCGAGCTCCTCGGGGCCTAGGCACCATGAGCAGGGGAGCTCCTGGCACAGCCCTGGCTGCAGCTCAGCTCCCAAAGCCACAGCCCCATCACCAACGAGGTTTTGGCTCCATTCTGGGTGAGTTTTACTCCAACACCTCGGATCTGAGGACTGTCCTTGCTGTCCTGAACACCCCAGGACAAAGCTCCTGTGACTGTGCCGAGGACACTGAGTTCTCCAGGACAGCCTGAGGGACAAAGCTGCTCCTGCCTGCCTCAGATCCTCCTGTCCTGTCCCACACAGAGCTGCCCCATGTCCAGAGCTCTGGCTGGAAGAGCAGAGCCCAGCAGGGATGTTCTCTCTCCCTTCTGATCCTGTTTTTACCCTCACCCCTTGGCAGCAGGGTCTGTGCCTCCTGACTCACCAGCCTCACTCCAGCCCTTTCATCCATGGCAAAACTGCTCGATAAGAAAATGTTGCTCAAACACCTTCCCAGTGCCCTCAGCAGCTCCTGTGGCTGAGCTGGAGTTTGAGACACTTCACTGTCACCATTAAGTCACCCAGCCTTGATAATCAGGGATTAGGGACAACCCTGCCTGATCCCAGTGCTGATCCTGGCACTGTAAGGGCAGGGATTTCCTATCCTTTTGAAAACTGCTGGAATTCCTCCCTGCCATTCCTACCCTCCTTTTTAATTGATGAATCAGCCAAAAAAAGGACTCAGAATTGACATTGCAAAGAAATTCAGTAACTCCACTGCAGCTGTGCGTGAGGGGGACTCGACAGGACAAGACACAAAATAAATCACACAAATCTGCCTCTGTCTGTGAGAGCTACAAGCAAAGCCTTTTGTGAAGAGTCTGATGAGGGAAAAGCAGCATTTTGGAGTCAAGCAGGGCTCTGGAGACATCCCCAGGGGCTGCAGGGCAGCACTCACCTGCTGTCCGTGAGGTATCCGTTCTGGCCAGACTGGGAGCAGGAACACGGAGATGGGGAGGAAAGAAAAAGGAGATTTAGTAACCCTGAAAGGACAAACTCAGGTGATTCCAGAGGGTGTGGCTGGGACACAGAGCGTGTTGGGGTGTGGTGTTGAGCCTCCTGCACACCAGATCCCCGTGGATCTCCAGCCAGGCCTTTGGGAACATTTCCTGATCCCTGAGATCTCTCAAATGCGAGTCCTCAGCTCCCTCCTGCATTGAGGCAGCTTTGATTTGTCCACCAGGCCAGGCATAGAAGGATCTTTATGGTCTAAATGCAGCATTTGGAGCTGACTCCAGCTGGGAGTGCCCCTGGAGCAGCCCCTGAGCCAGATGTGGGTGTGGGACATGGCTCCAAGCAGAGAGCAGGGATTTCGGGAAGCAATACCCAAACTGGATACTTCATGAGACAGACAATAAACACCCTGCTCAAAGTCCTCCTGGGAATGCCCAAATTCCTCCAGGAAAGGCAGAGCCCTGCACTGCTGGGTCAGGAGGTGGAAGCTGCAGCACAGACAGGAAATTGGGAGATGCAGCTGCTGCTCCCTTTGGGGCAGGAAGTGGTTTTCTGATCACCCCAAAAATGCATAAATTTGTAATCTTCTGGGCAGCAAGGAACAGGAATGCATCCACTGCTCCCTGAAATTTCAGGGAAGGAGCAGGCTGGAGGGTGCAGGCTTGGCTCCTCCAGCCCAATACCTCAGACATCTTTGCTAGGAGCTGGAATTCACTGGCACATCCCCAAAATTCCAGGAAATTGGTGGAAAAGGCAACAAGAAGATCTGACCTCTCGGCATATTCAAGGCCACCTTCTGCCCCAAAGCTCCAGGAGGATCCTGGCAGGTGAGAGATCCAAACTTACCTCTCGTGCAAATATCCGCTCCCTGACCCGCTGATATTCCTCCTCTCGCTCTTCTATGGATTTGCTCCTCCTCCCATCCTGCAAGGGGAGTCTGATCTGAAGGGACAAACACAGCTCAGGGGTCAGCAGTTGCCAGCGGGAGCAGTCAGCTGCTGGGAATTTTGGGTGGGATGTGGATTAGGTGGTGTCAGGATGCAGTGGTCCAGCCTTTGGACCTACCTTGGGGACCTAAGTCATTAACTCATCCTCAGATCAAAGGAAGGAGTAAGAGGGAGGTGACAGCCCTGGCACCAGAACCTGGGCATGGAGCATGAGTATTTCAATCCCTCTGGAATATTTCAATCCCTCTGGCTAGGATAGATTCAGCTAAAGAGGCAGGGAGCACCTTGGGGACACCTGAGTTCAGGGATGAAGCTCCCAGAGGAGACAGGATGTTCATTCCTGGATTCCATCCACCTCCTGCCCCAACTCTGCCTCAGCCAGGGATCAGGAATATCCCCCAGAGTCTGTTCCCAGGGGGAAAGGCTGAAGGTCATCATTTGGAGCTTGTGCCAAGGCTCCTGCTCCCTCAGGGGTTCTGTGCTCCGTGGGCAGCTGAGGGAAACCAAAATCTGGGATTGGCTGCAGTGAGCAGCTTCTCATCCTGACCTGAATTCAGGAACAGGTCCCAGAGCACAGGACAGCGCTGGGGTGATGAACTCTGGGTTTAGATGGGATATTGGGAAGGGATTCCCTCCTGGGAGGGTGGGCAGGCCCTGGCACAGGGTGCCCAGAGCAGCTGTGGCTGCCCCTGGATCCCTGGCAGTGCCCAAGGCCAGGCTGGACGGAGCTTGGAGCAGCCTGGGACAGTGGGAGGTGTCCCTGCCATGGCAGGGGTGGAACAGGATGAGCTTTAAGGTCTTTTCCAACCCAAACCATTCCATGTTTCTATGAAGATGGGAGCTACAAGACCCCAAGACCCCTGGGGAAAAGAGAAAGGAAAGACACTTGGCAACACCCAGCTGAGGGATATTCCCAAGGAAACCTTGGCAAAAAATCTCCACCTTAAATCCTGAGCCCCCAGCTCATTTCAGGGTTTGGAATTAGAACCCAAACACCAATTCCTCATCCATTTCCACAGCATTTGGAGAAGTTTTCATGAAATTCAGACGCTGCCTCTTGGGTGGGGTGAGAGCTTCGATGAGAAGTTACTTCAGGAGCCCCATGAGAATTTTGGAGCTGTTTTTGTCTCGTGAGAGGCCACACCTGCCTGTCCCCAAGGCTGCCCCAGTGCCACCCCTCACCTGGTTGTCATCCCGGTCCATGCTGGTGTCATCTCTCTTCAGGATGAACCTCTGGGGGAATTCTGCGTTCTTCTCATCCTTGATGTGCTCGGAGAACCTCTGCTCGGGGCTGCAGGGAGAGCAGCCCTTGTCAGGAGGGGAAAAACAACCCCACAACAGGCCAAGGTGGTTGTGGGGTGAAATTTTGGCTCTGGCTCATGGCAAGGAGAGCTCCTGTTCCTTCTCCAGGAAGTACAGAGAGCCAGGGAGGGCTGGAAGGAAAAGATTCCTCCCTGTTCCTTCAATTCCATGAGTGTGATTCTTCTAGAGAGGGATCTTCCCTTCTTATGGGGAAAGAAATGTGGTGTGGAACCATCCTGGTACGGAGCATTGCTGGGCTGGGGGGAAAGGGGGCAAGGAAAAATGGGGGAAAGGGAAAAAAAGGGAGAAAGGAAAATGAAGGGGAAAAGGGGAAAAAAGGAGGAAAGGAAAAAAGAGGGAAAGGAAGGTGCGGGAAAGGAGAGGTTAGGAAAGGAGAGGTTAGGAAAGGAGAGGTTAGGAAAGGAGA
>VZRF01001752.1:17389-29560 GCA_013396875.1 Vireo altiloquus | reverse complement strand
AAAAACGTCACATGGCACACAGCCAACCGAGCAGCCAACACTCCCCATCCACCAGCCAGCTCCAGACAAGTAAATCCATTAAAATATAACCCAGCAAAAGAACCGGGAAGGTTCTGTCTTTGCAGAACAACGGGAACTACCCGGGAGGGAGCTGCAGGCACTTGGAGCACAAGGAGATTCCATGATGCCGTCAGGGGAACTCCTTAATGACACGGCAGAGCACAGGAAGCCGGCTGGGGATTCCCTCTCTCCGTAGGTGCATCCCTGGCAGCACAAAAGGAGGGAGAAGAGAGCTCATCTCACGCTCCCAAGTCCTGACTGGGACCCCAGAGGTACATATTCATTTAGTCCAGCTCCATTTTAAATTAACCCCAGAAATCTCAGCACTTCCCAATGGGGAGAGGGACGCTGCTGGGTCCCCATCTCCGAAATATTCACCCAAATTTCCGCTGCCATTTTACACTAGGGGAAAGGAGGAAAAGGAAAAGTCAGATCGATCTTAATTCTCTATCTCAAACCCCAAATAATTAAAACCTCATTCTAAAAATAAACTCACCGTGGCGGTTCTGCGCTCTGAGCACGTCAGCTGTTTCCTGATTTCAACCGAGACTCCATGGCCACCACCACCAGTTCAAGAGGAATTCTGCCAGGATAACATCTCTCCCGGGAAGCCCCTGCCAGCTCTCCCCAAATAAAATGCTTGAGATCTTTTGCTGCTGCTCTGGCGAGCCTGGGGGGTTCTGATGAGCGGCTCGGCAGCAGAGCAGATCCCAGCTGCTCCCAGGGATGTCAGCACAGCTCTGCCAATAGCCACATCCACACTCCCCCTCCTGCTCTCCCGCAAATCTTCAATGGAGCTGCCTCCGCGCAGCCCCAGACGCCGTTAAAGACGCAGCGTCCGTCCCCTGCCAGCCCTGGAGGTGCAANGAGCGGCTCGGCAGCAGAGCAGATCCCAGCTGCTCCCAGGGATGTCAGCACAGCTCTGCCAATAGCCACATCCACACTCCCCCTCCTGCTCTCCCGCAAATCTTCAATGGAGCTGCCTCCGCGCAGCCCCAGACGCCGTTAAAGACGCAGCGTCCGTCCCCTGCCAGCCCTGGAGGTGCAAGGAAGGGACCTGAGGGTCCTGCTGGGTGGGAGGGGGTTGGATGTGATGTGTCCTGGATCAGGAGGGTCACCAGATCCTGGGGGCATTGCCTGGGCATGGCTGGACAGTGAGGGAAGGGATTGAGGCTGGGGCAGCCTCACCTCTAACCCTGGGGGCAGTTTGGGCACCACAATAGGGAAAAGGTCTAAAGATATCAGAGAGGGTTCAAAGGTGGGACATGGGAAAGGGGAAAGGTGTGGTGGAGTCACACAAGGAGCAGCTGAGGGCTCTGGGTCTGTTCAGCTGGACAAGAGGAGACTGAGGGATGCTCCTCGGGGGCTGCAGCTCCCATCTCTGCTCCGGGGAGCAGGGACAGGACCCAGGGAATGGCTGGAGCTGCGTCAGGTTGGACATCAGGGAAAGGTTCTTCCCCCAGAGGGTGCTGGGCACTGCCCAGGGAATGGGCACGGCCCCGAGGCTGCCACAGCTCCGGGAGCCTTTGGACAGCGCTGCCAGGGATGCACAGGGTGGGATTTTGGGATGTCTGTGCAGGGTCAGGGGTTGGGATCAATTCGGGTTTCCAACTCAGGGCATTCCGTGAGTCCATAACAGAAGGGATGGCAGACAGCACCCATGGCAGCCTCCAGAAGGATCCACGAGCACGGACAAGGCCCAACACAACACCCACACCTGCCCAGGTGGGTCACAGCCAGCCCTGCTCCGCTCCTCTCATGCTGCCATGGCTTTCCTGAGGGCTCCCTTTGTTAATGGTTTCATTTCAATTCAGTTATTTATTTTTCTTGCTCATTATTGGTGATTAAATACGGAGAGGCAGAAAGTGAGAAATGCAAACAGACCCAGAGAAGTTTGAAACCTTTCACTTGCTTAAATTTTCCCCAGAAAGATGTTTTCCACCCCAGATTTGGTGATTCTGCAGGCACAGAGGCCACAATCAAGTCTGCTCCCCACATCCCATGGATGGAAAATGGGAGAGAAAGGAATTATGAGGGAGAAGAAGACAAAAATCACCTTCAGTGCTATTCCAGAGCTGTCAAAGGTCTCAATTCATCAACCCACACCTTGGAAGAGACTCCAGGGATGTGGTACCAAACCTTCCCATCAAAAGGTGCAAGGAAGACAGATCCAAAGGGTCCCAGTTCCTTTTATGTCTCCCATTTCAAGTTTTTTTCCTCTCAATTCTGCAAAGAACTTTTACAATGAAGGTACTTGCACAAGAAAACCAAACCATGACCTTGGGGGCTCTTTGAGAAATGGGCACCAGTGTCTGAGCAGGGGAGGAGGATGAGGGGCTCNTCCCATTTCTGGCCACTTGAAGATTTTTCCTCTCAGTTCTGCAAAGAACTTTTACAATGAAGGTACCTGCAGAAGAAAACCAAACCATGACCTTAGGGGCTCTTTGAGAAATGGGCATCAGTGTCTGAGTAGGGGAGGAGGATGAGGAGCTTCAGTTGAGCTAAATCCATGGAGGATGAAGGGTTTCAATTGAGCTCAATCAAAGGAAGATGAAGGGCTCCAGATGAGCTCAGTCTAAGGAGGATGAGGGGTTTCAATTGAGCTCAATCTAAGGAGGATGAGGGGCTTCAGTTGAGCTCAGTCTAAGGAGGAGTAAGCAGACTGAGGAGCTTCAACTGAGCTCAGTGTAAGCAGGATGAGGGGTTTCAGTTGAGCTCAGTCTAAAGAGGATGAGAGCCTTCAACTGAGCTCAGTCTAAGGAGGATGAGAGCCTTCAGCTGAGCTCAGTCTAAGGAGGATGAGTGGCTTCAGTTGAGCTCAGTCTAAGGAGGATGAGTGGCTTCAGTTGAGCTCAGTCTAAGGAGGATGAGTGGCTTCAACTGAGCTCAGTCTAAGGAGGGTGAGAGCCTTCAGCTGAGCTCAGTCTAAGGAGGATGAGGGATTTCAACTGAGCTCAGTCTAAGGCGGATGAGGGGTTTCAATTGAGCTCAATCTAAGGAGGATGAGGAGCTTAAACTGAGCTCAGTCTAAGGAGGGTGAGAGCCTTCAGCTGAGCTCAGTCTAAGGAGGATGAGGGATTTCAACTGAGCTCAGTCTAAGCAGGATGAGGGATTTCAACTGAGCTCAGTCTAAGGAGGATGAGGAGCTTCAACTGAGCTCAGTCTAAGGAGAATGAGGAGCTTCAACTGAGCTCAGTGTAAGCAGGATGAGGGGTTTCAATTGAGCTCAATCTAAGGAGGATGAGGAGCTTCAACTGAGCTCAGTCTAAGGAGGATGAGAGCCTTCAGCTGAGCTCAGTCCAAAGAGGATGAGAGCCTTCAGCTGAGCTCAGTCTAAGGAGGGTGAGGGCCTTCAGCTGAGCTCAGTCTAAGGAGGGTGAGGGCCTTCAGCTGAGCTCAGTCTAAGGAGGATGAGTGNTGAGGAGCTTCAACTGAGCTCAGTGTAAGCAGGATGAGGGGTTTCAGTTGAGCTCAGTCTAAAGAGGATGAGAGCCTTCAACTGAGCTCAGTCTAAGGAGGATGAGAGCCTTCAGCTGAGCTCAGTCTAAGGAGGGTGAGAGGCCTCAGCTGAGCTCAGTCTAAGGAGGGTGAGAGGCCTCAGCTGAGTTCAGGTTCTGCTGCTGCACAGGAGCCCCAGAGGCAGTGGCTGAGGCTGCAGCAGCCCCAGGTGGCTCAGCAGGAGCTGCACTGGAGCCGTGGCCACAGCAGGAGCTGCACTGGAGCCGTGGTCACAGCACGTGCTGGGAGTGACTCCCTGTGGCACCACAGGACCCAGGGCTCAACCCAAGAGCTCAGCACCAGCTTTTACCCCTTTTTAACTCATCTCTTTGGGGGCTGATTACTGCTGGCACCCAGGAACAGTGTGGAACTGGGGAGTTCTGAGCCCTGAAGCAGCTCCTGGAGGCACTTTGCAAGTGAAGAAGTGCCAGAAAGGGGCAGAGGAAGCATTGCCAGGGCAAGGATTGCTGCTCCACACAGAGCCTTTGAATTCCCCCAAACCCAGTGAAGCCAACAGCTTGGTTTTGCTAAGGAGCATCCTGTGGTCAGGGGCGGCCTCAGGATCATGAAGGATCATGAAGGATCATGAAGGATCATGAAGGATGGGTGCTGGAGCCTCAAGATAGTTAAGGATGGGTGCGGAGCCCTAGAATCACAAAGGATGGGTGCTGGAGCCTCAGGATAGTTAAGAATGGTGCTGGAGCTTCAGGATAGTTAAGGATGAGTGCTGGAGCCTCAGGACCACAAAGGATGGCTGCTGGAGCCTCAGGACAGTTAAGGATGGGTGCGGAGCCCTAGAATCATGAAGGATGGGTGCTGGAGCCTCAAGATAGTTAAGGATGGGTGCTGGAGCCTTGGGATCATGAAGGATGGGTGCTGGAGCCCTGCAGTGGCAGGATTGGTGTTGGACAAGGAGAAAATTCAGAATGCTGCTTTCCCCTTCTTCCAGATCTCCCTGTTTTCCAAGAACATCCCATCAGTTTGGACCCTCTGTCGAGGCCCCACTGTCTGTAGTTAAAGGAGGAAGAAAAGCAGCTCCACGAGGGCCTGCAGCCCTGAGCTCTGGCATTTGGGCAGGTGGATCAGCAGATTTTGGAATGCAAAAGCCCCAGACAGCACAGGTGCAGCCTCCTGCAGGCTCATCCAGCTCTTCCCAAAATCCCTGCCCACCGCTGCGAGCCGGCAGCGTTTCATCCTCACGGAGCACAGTGTGAGAGGATCTCCTGAGCTGCATTCTTACAGGGGAGACAGCAAATCCTGCGTGGAAGGAGGAGGAAGAGGAGGAGGAGGAAGAGTGAATCAGCCCCAGCAGGCTGGACAAAGCCTCACAGAGCAGGTTCCTGCCTCTCACACAGAGAGCCCTCGGCTCTGGAATTGCAGCCACAGAAACTGGGTCAGGGGAAGCAGGGACGGGGAAGATGCAGCAGCTCCAGGTGCTGTCAGTGCTCCCAGCCTGGGGGAGCTGCCAGAGCCTGATGGTCACAGAGAGGAGGAAACAAAGGGAAAAGCAACAAGAAATTCCCTCCTTCCCTGGGTGAGCCCAGGCTCTGTCTGCCCAGCCAAGCTTCCACGGAGAGGAGTCAATTAGGAAGTGGGAAAATCCCATTGGAAGGGGGAAAAGTCAGCGCTTGTGGCACTAAACCAGTGGGGCAGCACTGGTGCAAATCCCCACAGCAGCAGCCGGAGGTGGGATCTCCCAGAGACACACAGTGGCTGCTGGGAAGGGAGAAGAGCTTTGCCAAGGGAATTCCATGCATCCATGTGCCCACCCAGAGCACAGAACTCCCTGTCCCCTCAGAAAGGGGGAAAGCCTCAAATCTGGGAGAGGCTCACATCTCACTCCTGTCAGCCCCCACAGCACCGTGGGGACGAGGGAGAGGAAAATCCTCAAGGAGCAGAAATTCTTTGGGATGAACCTGACCTTGCTGAGGATCCAGCAGCAGCCATTCCCAGCCTTAATTATTGGAACACACAGGTGGAAGCAAGCTCCAGACAGCAGCTGCTTCCAAGGACACGAGGAGCAGAGGAGCTGGCGATGGAGAGGCTGCCTGGTGTGACTCAACGTCAGGTGCTGCCAGGTACCTGCCAGCAGGGATCAGCGAGGACACAAACACTTGGACAGACACCACGGAACCCCACGGAGAGCCAAGGACCTTCCCAAGTCCTCCCTGCCCACAGTCTGATCCTGTGTTTCCCTCAGCACGAGCGTGGAGGTGACACTTCCCAGGCAGTAATTCCACTTTCTATTTTCCAAAATAAAAGGCCTTTCCATTCAAACCTGGATGCATTATGGTGTCAACCACTCCTTCCCTGCTTTCCCAGCATCAAACACACAGAGATCCTGATGGTCCAAGCCTGCCCTGTGACCCCTGGACCCCTCCAGCCCCTGTCCGAGCCAGGCCTGGCATGGTTTGACATGAACCAAATCTGTCAATGGCTCAAGACAGACACGTGGGCAGCGCCAAGCAGGGAAAACGTAGCAGGCTCCATTCAGCTCCAATCCCTGATAAATAATTCAGGAAGAGAAATGCCGCAATACAGAGCCCAGCAAGATTTAAAAATAGACCAAGCTCTGCTCTGGAGGAACAGGAGAGGGGTGGCAGGAATGGGAGTGTGAGGGGTGCCAGCAGCTCCACACCCCGACCCTGGCACAGGTGTTCACCTTCCCTTTTAACTGGGAATTTAACCCAATTATTGTTAACACAGCAGCAGCATTCCAGGATGGATTCTGTCCTGGATTGGAGCCCTGCAAGGAGGCAGAGTCCCAAAAATGAGGAGGAAGGATGTAGGTGGGTACTACCCCAAATCCAGCTGCCAGCAAGATTCCATTCATCACCCATGAGCTGCTGGACAAGCATCCCAACACTCATCCCCCAAATCACATAAATAAAGAATATTGTGTTTATATATATAAAGAAAATACATTAAAATATAAAAATATCTAATATATCCATCAAAACCACACAAATATCATCACACAAACACCACTCCCAGCCAGGCAACAAGCGGAAAACTCCTGTCTCAGGATTCCATCACCCTTCCTGCATCCTAAAAAACAAAAAAAAACCCCAAATGCTACCCTAAAATATACTGAACAGTGTAGGTGTCACCTGGATTTTCGTGGTGGGAATTAGAACACAGAAAGGACGTGGGAAGATCATTAGCAGCTCCTTCCACCTGTACAAAACGCTTCCCATTCCCTATTAATTATTAATTAGCCTCAGCCAGAGGTACAACCCCCTTTATCCCCAGTTTGGATGCTCCAAAGGGAAAAAAAAAATGGGCTTTCCAGGTTTTTGCAGGAATACTTTGGCAGATGGTTGCGTTCTCCCCTCCTCTCTCAGCTTCAAAAATAGCTCCAGAAAGACACGGATTTTTTCCCTGCTTCCTCGTGAACGATCCCAGCTTCCCAAGGACCTGCGAGATGGGAAACTGCCACGGATAAAATATAGAGCGAGTGTTGCTAAGGAGAAATAAAATTGTATCGTGTGCAGGTGATTAAAAACCTAATAACTCTGCACTCAAGAGGCCTTCCATAAATATTTTGGAGTTTTCTCTATAAATATGACAATAAATATAGGGAAGATGTGGCAGCAGCGACTGTGAGGAGACTCTGACAGGACACCAAAACTCCCAAAAAAGCTGCTGGGCAGTGAGGAGATGGAGGAGAAGCTCCCAACGCTCCCACTAGTGGCAAACCAAGACTCCTGCGACCCAAGATCCACACAGACTCCATGCACAGAAGCTGGGAATACCCACGAGGATGATGGGGCTGGAATGAGATGAGTTTTAAGGTCCCTCCCAACCCGAACTATCCTGGGATCCCAAAATTCCCTGGTAAAAGGGAGTTGCTCCCACCAGCCCAGCAAATCTGCTGCTGAAGCCTCCCAGTCACACCCCAGTGGGAATTTAGGGTTTTTTCCTTGTTCTGGGAAGCTCTGGGATCACACTCAGGTGTGAGGGGTTCATGTCCAACCAGGCAGTGCCAGGACATCAACTGCTTCCCTAAATCCCATGTCCCTGTTTGAAGCCACTGGGAAAAGAAAACCCCAAAATTTTGGGATACAGACATGTTTAAAGGGAGAGAGCAGGCTGAGGATGGAGTAACCAAACTAGTCATGGAGGCAGGACACAAACACCTCAGCATTCCTCACGTTCTGGCTCTCCCTTTTCCACACTTCCCACTTTTCCCCCATCCAGGGTCAAATCCCAACCCTGCAGGCCTCAAAGCTCAGAGTTGTTTGAGCACAGGGAAGAGATCCTGCTTGGAAAGATACAAACACCTCAGCATTCCTCACGTTCTGGCTCTCCCTTTTCCACACTTCCCACTTTTCCCCCATCCAGGGTCAAATCCCAACCCTGCAGGCCTCAAAGCTCAGAGTTGTTTGGGTACAGGGAAGAGATCCTGCTGGGAAGGACACAAACATCTCAGAATTCCCCACTTTCCCACTTTTCCCCCATCCAGGGTCAAATCCCAACCCCAATCCCAACAAAGCTCAGAGTTGTTTGGGTACAGGGAAGGGATCCTGCTGGGAAGGACACAAACACCTCAGCATTCCTCACGTTCTGGCTCTCCCTTTTCCCCCATCCAGGCTCAAATCCCACCAGGACTGGGCTCAAAGCTCCTTTGAGGGACACAGGGAAGCACAGGATCCCATTTACTCACGGAATTTCCTGCCTGAAGCCTCCCCAGAGAGGTCAACTTCCAGGATAACACCTTCCCAAAACAAAGCTGATTTTGTGTCTAAACTCAGCTCGGGAGAAATGAATTCCTCAAAGAAAAAGATGTCAAAGCAAGAGCAAAATTTTAAAAAACTTCATTAAAAAAAAATATTAAAAAAAACCCCTAAACGAGCTGCTGTGACAAGTGGGCTGGGCCTGCCTACACTCCATCATCCCCGAAATTCTCCGGGAAGCAGTGGTGACTCAGCCTGCGGCACACGCAGACACAGCTCGTGCTCCAAGCCGGGATGGAGCTGCCCTTCCCGGGAACCCCTGGATCCACACACACCCCATCCCAGGGGAATCCTGCCAGGGAATCCCAGTGCTGAGAGGCACGAGGGAGGCTCCATCCCACAGCCCTCACCTGGGCTGAGATCTGGGCAGGGACAGATCCCAGTCGGGGTTGTGGGATTTGAGGGAAGGAGCAAGGAAAGATGGAGGAGAGCTGGAGGGGAGGGAAATTCCCTCAGGTTCTTGGTGTCAGGTCCTGCATTTGGGTCACAACATTTGGAACACTCCAGGTTGGGAGAAGAGGGGCTGGAAAGTTGGGAAAGGCCCTGGGGGTGCTGTGCTGGCCACTGGATACGAGCCCAGGAGTGCTCAGGTGGCACCTGGGGTTGTCCCCTGTGCTGGCACTGCTGAGGCCCCTCCAGGCCTGGGTCCAGTTTTGGGCACTCCTGGACAGAGAGAAGGGTCTGGGGAACTCCTGAGGGAGCTGGGAAAGGGCTCAGCCTGCAGAAAAGGAGGCTCAGGGGGAACCTTTTCACCCCACAACTCCTGAGAGGAGAGCAGAGCCGAGCGGGGGAACACCAGAATGAGAGGGAACAGCCTCCAGCTGCACCAGGAGAGGTTCAGGATGGACATCAGGAGGAATTCTACATGGAAAGAGTGGTCAAGGTTGTCAAGCACCATCAGGTCTGCCACTTGTTCCACAGAACCACAGAATTCCTGAGGCAGGACAAGACCTGCAAGAGCTTTGAGTCCAACCTGTGACCCATCCCCGGCAGAGAGCCCTGAGTGCCACATCCAGTCACTCCCTGGACACCTCCAGGGATAGACACTCCACCACCTCCCTGGGCAGCTCCTTCCCATGCCTGACAACTCTTTCCAAGGAAAAATTCCTGCTGATGTCCAACTCGAACCTCCCCTGGTGCAGTTCCCTTGTCCTGTTGTCCCCTGGGAGCAGAGCCTGACCCCCACCCCCAGCTGCCCCCTCCTGTCAGGGAGTTGTGCAGAGCCACAAGGTCCTCCCTGAGCCTCCTTTTCTCCCCTCCAGCTCCCTCAGGAGTTTTCCAGACTCTCCTCCTGCCGCTCCAGACTCTTCCCAGACTCCACTGCCCTTCTCCAGACACACTCCAGGCACATGGAGGTCTCTGACCTCTCCAAGTCTTTACCAAACACCAAAATCCATCCCTAAAAAACAAATTCTACACTAAGGTAGGAGCTGAAAACACTTGTTCCACGCATTTGTTTCCTCCCAACATTCTCTTCCCTGCCAGGGCACAGAGACACCAACATTTCCTGCTGTTTATTCCCTTGAGGAATGAACCTGCTGTGAGTTCTGCTCCTGCAGCCACGGTGAGAGGCTCAGGATCATCTCAACAGGCATTAAATCATTTTAACGTGGGCTTCAACTGCTGCTGGAGCCTTCGGATCCAGCCACAAATGGATTTTTTGGGAAGAATTTAAGGCCAGAAAAGCACCGTGGCACGGGAAGGCAGGGGAAGCACCAGAGGCCCCAAATATTGGCAAGATCAGTTTATTGAGTTTCTCTTTAGCCAAAAAAACCCCACCTTTGAAAAGTCTTCAAGGTGCCAAACTGTGTTCCCTGCCTCTGGCAGCACCTCCTGCTCCAAATTACTTGGGAATAACACTGAGTGACCCAAACCTGCTGCACTGGAGTGATTCAGGTGGGAGAGGAGCTCCCGGAGCTGCTCTCAAAGTTTGGACACAGATCTCCCTGTGGTGCCTCTGGAGCAGCCACCTCCTCCTCGAAAACAACTAAAAAATAATCCATTTATTAAAACGAGCTCTGATCTGGCTCCAATTTACTATTGGATGAGGTGAAGAGAACTGCAGAGGTGCAGAGAGAGGGGCACAGAGGAGGGCTGGGAGTGGTGTTTGCTGAGAGGGGTGGTTCAGGAAACTCAAAGAGGTGGTTCAGGCACCTCAAAGGGGTGGTTTAGGCACCTCAAAGGGGTGGTTTAGGCACCTCAAAGGGGTGGTTCAGGCACCTTCCCCCCCAAAATCAGGGGTTTGGAATAGCAGCACTGCCACGACCTTAAATTTAGCAACACAAATGGCATCCCTGCTATAAGGGGAACTCGATTCCAAAGGGGGATCCAATGTCACAGCCAGCACCAGGGGTCCTGTGGAACAGCTGGAAGGAGGGATAGGATATTCTCCACTGCTCCAAGGCAGCACTGAGCCAGAGGAGCTGTTCCTCCCTCAGGAACTCACCCAGCAGCAGAGCAGTTTCCTTCCCCTTTAGCTCAGCTCACCAGGCCACTCTAATCAGGGAATTCTGGAATGGTTTGGGTCAGGAGGGACCTTAAAGCTCATCCAGTTCCACCCCACCTTCCACTATCCCAGCTCCAAGGTCTGTCCAGTCTGGCCTTGGACATTCCAGGGGTCTGGCATTCCTTCCAACCCCTTTTCCAGCCAGCTTAGACTGTTCCAGTACCAGGAACAAACAATTCCCAGGAGACTGAGCAGTGCCATCCTTTCTCCCAACACTCTCCACTCCAGGAATCAGCAGAATTCCTCATCCCACAGCTTCCCCAAGCACAGGGATTGCAGCTGTGAGGAGTTCCCACTCTGCTTTGCTGCACCTTCATCAAACGTGGCCAAAAATCCACTTTGTTCCTCCCAACACCTCTCACGGAGGCTGTGGAATCGCAGAAGTATTCCAGGAGGTGATGTAAAAGCTCCCTGAGCTGATCCACGTTAAGAGGATCCCTACAGCAACAGGTCACTGAGATTAGGGAGAGGTAAATCAGGATTAGGAAGCACCACAGGGAGATCTCGGACAAGAGGCCCACGCCAGGTTTGAGTCAGGACACTAAACTGGAAGCCAAGGATTTTAAAATTCTCCAAAAGGCCAAGTGCTCAGGAAGGAAGGAGGGTTCACAAGCTCCATCTGATCCCACCTGGAGCTCAGAACCACAAACTTCCACCATTTCAAACAGACCTGAGAGGGTTTTAATCAACGCTTTAATTAACACCAACTCACCTATGACACCTCCTGCCAGGAGACAGAACTCTGACCCTCAGCCCAAATTCCTACAGGTACCAAAAAAAACCCCAAAAACAAACCAAACCTGGAAGGATTCAAACAATCTCAGGGCTGGGAATACCGAAAAAGAAGCAACAAAACCGCATTTCCATGAATTCCATCAGCACAGAGCCTCCGGACGCCTCCAAACCAGCACCTTCCCACCTGTTGGACTGGGAATTCCACCAGGACTGGGAATCATTCCCAGGAAAAGCTTTTCCAAGCGAACACGGTGTCCGTGAGGACTCTCAGAGCTCCTCTCCCACCTGCGGCTCTCCCCGCTCCGTGCACTGCCGGTTCTCAGCGGGATCACCGCGGCTCCGGTACCGGGAGCTCCACGTGCTCCGCCCGGGGGAAGTGAGACCGCCCCGAGCACCGCCAGGCCCGGAGAGCTCCACGGGGGAGCCGCAGCGAGCGCAACCCCGAGAGGAGCAAACCCGGGAACCGCAATGAGAGACCCCCGAGAGGCCACACCGGGGAGCGACCCCCGAGGACGGGGAAGCACGGCCGGGAGCGGCAGCCCCGGGACACGCCGGGGAAGCAACGGGGACACCGCGGGAGGGTCCCCGAGGAGGCTGCAATCCCCGGTGCACCGCGATCGCTCCGCTGCTCCCGGT
>VZRF01001749.1:25501-105157 GCA_013396875.1 Vireo altiloquus | reverse complement strand
GCACTAGGACAGGGAAAGCCAGACCTCCTATGGGACACACTATGACCAGTAACCTGCCAGGTCCACCTAAGCCTAATTAGGGACTTCTAAGCCATGGTAGTTCCTCTTAAATGAGAACTGGATGAGGACCAGCCTCTACCCACCCGGGTTGTGTCAAGCCCTTTGGCACTGGTACTCATTGCAAGGATATGTGAAAGGAGATTGTTCCTCTAACTGTATCCAGTCAAGGACCTTTTCACTGCAAAGAGTCAAAGTAAGAAGGAAGCCATAAACATAAACATAAAGAATCACAAACCTGACTGACAAATGCTAATGGATGCAGTGAGGAGAAACAAATCTGGTCAGTCACTATAAGTAGTAAGGACATCTGGCTTGTGAGAATGATTATTTTTCAGTAAGATTATCTGATTAATTGGATTTGGCAAGGAAAACAAAAGGGGGTGCAGAGAAAGGGATATAAAAGGCACCAGTCATGTTTAAACCACAGCTGGTCAGTGTGTTTGTCTGACAGCCCTGTACCTGATTGGCAGAGTTTGTCCTACTTTCTTATTAAATCTTTACTAACTCTCTCTCTACCCCATGTGTGTGTGCTGCAAAAGCCGAGTGCCAGCTGCCGGTGAGACCTGCATGAGTGGCATTTGGTACCACAAACTGGAGCCTTACTGGGGTGTGGGAGCCCTTTGGAGTCTGCAAGTGGAGCAAGTGACAGTTGGAGGTGCCATTGCTCTCTGGATCAAATAATGGATTTGAGCCTGGAATGCCAGCTATCGGGAAGACTGGTGTACAGCTAACCCAGTACAAATTACTCCATTCTGATCAGGGGTGTAGGCGTCCCTGGCCTGAGGTGCCAGCTGCTGGGGCAAGTGCCAGGGTCTCAGTGCTATTGCCTGGAGTAGGCGAGATCCTCGGTCACCAGCCACTGGGGAGAGAACAGTGTGTTCTGAAGAACAGCTACTGGAAGAGAGGCAAGTGAGGAGTTTGGCACCAGCAGCTGAAGCAGGATTGCAGAGCCTGGTGTCAGGGGGAAAGGGTGAGTGTCTGCAACCCTGCTGTGAATGGGATGTATATGTAATCCGTTAGTAAAACTTCACGCTGGATTAGCAAGGAGGAGGTCCTGGGTGCAGACCAAGGTATGAGGTGGGTGGTAGCTGGTGCTGGAAGTCCCAGGGAATGTGTGAATGTAGACTGTGGAACAAGAGTGCTACAGGTTTACTAGCAAGCATCAGGCTTGACAAACTGATGAGCAAGGGGACCTCTGAGACTGGTAGAGGGCCAGGCATGGGTGCAGGACAGAGGGGCCATGCTGGCACCCAAGGGATCCATGAACGTGTGTGTACTTGTGAACCTGGAAAATGCAGTGTGTGCTGGCAGGAGTGACCTTCTGTCTCTGCTGGATGAAATACAGGAGGGGACATGGCTGGCTGTGCTTGTGTTTATGTGAGTGCCTTAAGTGTGTGCTGTCAGTCCTGTGCATGTCTGTGCTCCGGGATGGGCACTCAGCTTTGCTATTGGTTGAACCTGCAAATGGGCAAGTGGCAGCTGCATCTCTCAGCCTGACAAACTCCAGATTTGCCAGGCTGGGTTACAGCGGTGGAGCAGTACTGGGCCTGCTAGAGGAGACAGCCATCCCTAACATCCCTTAACGCTCCAAACAGTTAATCAGCATCCCAGCTCAGAAACCTGGCAGGGGAAAGAGTTTCTAACTCCAAGAGCAGTCCAGACAACCGCAACCAAGGAAGTTTGGAAGATCCAGACTGATTCTTCCCCTTTTGCCAGCAAGCCCCAACACATGCTGCTTCCCGGGCATCTCACCCCTCCCAAAGGCCTGGCACCCCTTGGCTGCCCAGCAACACCTCCTCAGCGGCTCAGAGCAGGAGCAGCCCCCACCTGCATCATGCGAAGCCAGAGCCTGCAGCATCTCGCCAGCGCTGCGGCGGATCTGCTTCTCCTTGTGGCACAGCATCGTCATCAGCAGGTCCAGGGCTCCTGTCTCCCTGAAGGCGCCCGCCAGAGAGCCGATGCTGGTGTAGGCTCCCAGCACATGCATCGTGCTCAGGATGGAGCTCTCGGGCGTTCCGGCCTCGGCCACCTGGCGCTCAGCTCGCTGCACCAGGCTCCTGACATCAGCCTTCATCTCCAGCAGCGAGGCTTCGTCCAGTGGGACATCCACGGCCAACGGACCGGGAGCCTTCTCCTCTTTCGGCCGCGGCCCTTCCGGCCTCCTCTGGCCCAGCAGCGCCGGGCAGCTGGCACAGACCTCTTCTGCAGACATCCACATGCAGATGTGCTCTGGCCTGGTCTCTGCAGAGGAGGTGCTGCTGCCTCCTGCTGCTCTCTCTTCTGAGCTGACGACGCTCCACTGGACCAGGTATTCCGGCCGGCCCTCGTGGCCTCGCCGCTGCCGGAGCAGCTCCTCTGGGTAGGCCTGCAGTTTGGGCCCCAGCTGCACCAGCAGGTTGCCATTGTGCTTCTCATTCACCATGGCAGCAGATGGGTCTGCAGAGACAGAGGGGAAGTAGGAACTGGGGAGAGGTGGCTGAGGCATGCTATGGCTAGAGATCTGTGTTCCTGTGTGTCATGGTGCTGGTGACACGGCAACACAACCAAGAAAATGTGCTTTTGTACTGGCTGTACTCAAGGATAGGGTTGTAAATACAGCAAGTATGAGATATGGCTCATTTTCTCCCTGGAAAACTGCATATATGTAGTAACACTATAACAGGGCAGAACACAGTGATTTCTGGACTGTCAAACAGGCTGTGGTCATGGCAGGAATACCGGCAGCAGTGCCCAGGAAGTGCAGCTTTGCCCGGGAAGCTCAGCTATAACACCTGGCTGTGTGCTGACAGAGTTACCCGAGCCAGGTGGAGCCCGCATGCTGGATCAGGGCGGCAGTGCAAGTCTGTGCTGGAGGGCTGTGCTGCACATCACCCAGCCGGGACCAGGAGCACGGTGAGGGACAGGCCTGTGCCCGGAGCACGTACGCTAAAGGCAGGCGGCACGACGCTGCCATCCCTGGGGAGAGGGCTCGTGCGGGCCGGCCGCGCCAGCGGCAGCATCAAAGCTCCTTCCAGGCGCGGGCCAAGCGAGAGCTCGCCGGGCACCGAGCAGCGCCTGACCCGGCCCGGTTCGGATGCCGCACCCCTTCCCCGGCCGGCAAGGGGCCGCGGCCGAGGCCTCCCCTGAACGGCCCGGGCCCGTCCNGGCCGTGAGGGCTGGGCCTGGGCGGGCGGCACAGAGGAGCTCGGACGGGCGCCGCGGGACCGGGGGCAGGGCGGGGGGACTGCAATGAGGCACAGGGAGCACAGTGCGGCACTTGGGGCGCAGCGGGACGGAGCAGCGTGGGACAGGGAAGGCGGCGAGGGAAGGACGCAGCAGCACCTGGCGGCAGAAGTGGGCCCAGGGGGCAGTGAGGCGCTACCGGGGCTGGGAGACGCTGAGGTCCTTGTTTCCCAGCTTCTCAGTCACCTTGGCTGGAAGCCACCTTCCCGTCCGCTTGCCTTCACTGGTCCACAAGTTGAGGGTGAGAGAAGAGCCCGCGTGTCTTACATCTAGCTTTGACACGATTGTCCAAATTGACCACACCAAGTCAACCACCAACCTCAAACTCAAGCCAAGGCAGTCCACAGCCCGACACTCATCTCTCTCGGCAACCCCACTCCTGAACCGTGTTCAGAGACTGAACATAGCTAAATTTGACTCGTGGGAAAGTGGGGAAAGCACCCCAAGGCCCCGTGCATAAAAGGCATCAGTAATGTGACAGCAGTGGTGTGAAAAACGCTTTATTGGCCCCGGGCATCACTCCACTGCTTTGACCCGGGGCAGGTTGACATAGCTCTTCATGGGTGGGAGAGGCTTGATCTTGCGCCCGGCCCAGCCACCCTTGCGGTGCCACAAGCCCGTGTGTGGGCGCTTGCCCAGCCAGCGGTTCCGGCCCGCCTTCCCGATCACCCGCTTGTTGTGATCCACGTTGGACACGCGGCCCACCGTGGCCACACAGGTCTCCAGCACCTAGGGGACAGACAAGAGCTGCAGCCCTCCCTGAGGACACACAGATGCGTGCCCAGGGAGTCGAGCCAGGGACAGCACAGCTCCTTTACCTGCATCTGCCTTTTGGAGGGCAGCTGCACGATGGCTGTCCCATTTACTTTCCTCAGCAGCACACCACAAGTACCTGCAGCAGGCAAGAGAGGAGGCAGCTGCCTTGAGCAGCAGGACGAAGTATCCCACCCTGTGGCAAGCACATCCCCATGCTGGTAACTCCCCAAAGCCCGCCACTGTTGTACTAAATGCAGCACTCCTTGCTGAAGACAGGGCCTTGAGGAATCAACAGGGCAGAGCTGTCCCTGCTCCTGTGGAGGGATGTGCTGCACTCTAACATGGGGAGAAAACAGCAACTCCCTGTCACTGGCCACCCAGAGCAGTGCCCCCCTGCCCTCCTCTCCATCTGTGCTCAGCCAAACCCCTACAAACAGTGGGTTCCCTGTGTGGGGACACACCAGCTGCCCGGATGTACTGCGCTCCCTTCCCAGGGTGGCTCTCCAGGTTGCAGATCAGCGTGCCGACAGGAAGAGCCCCCAGCGGGTATGCATCCCCTTCCTTGGCTGACACTGGAAGACAGAAGCTGACAAGTTGGGCAAGGAGCAGCCGACGAGCCCTTGGCAAGACCGGCACAGCTGCCCCTGACCCTGGCGTGCACCTGCCATCCTGCCAATGTGAGGCGAGTTCGTGATGGTGTCCCCTGGCTGCATGTTCTCCGTGGCAATGATCCAGCGCTTGCGGTTGCCGCCGGCCACCAGGGCGATGTCAGCCGACCTGCACGGAGAAGGCGCGGCGGGTGAGCAGGGGGCCACGGCTGGCGCGACTGCCCGAGCCCGGGGCCGAGCCCGCACCCCGCACTCGCCTGCAAGGGTCGTATCGGACGTTGATGATCTTCTCGGTGAAGGGCTCCGGCGGGGCCCCCTCCTCGTAGCGCAGGCGCTGGAAGTCGATCATGCGGTACCGCCGCTTGTGTCCCCCACCGATCCCCCGCACGCGGATGCGGCCTGAGGGACACGGGAGCGGCTGCAGGCGGGACCCCCCGCGCCCAGCCGGCCCCGGCAGCCCGCCCGCGCCCGCCCGGCCGCCCACCTGTGTGGTCGCGGCCGCCCGTCTTCTTCATGCCCACGGGCCGCACGGTGTACTTGNGGGGTCCCGCCGACAGCAGGAGCGCCCCGAAGGCGCGGCAGAGCCCCAGCGCCGCCATGGCCGCGGGAAGGAGCCGGCGCACGGGGCGGGGCCAACGCGGGCCTGAGCTGGAGCCGCCGGCAGGTGGCGCGCGCCCGCCGATAGGGCGGGGGCGGCGGCCATCTTGGATTTAAAGGGGCTGCGCCGCTGAGAGGGCGGGTGGTGCTTGCTGCGGGTCTCGCCCCGCCCCCGCCGGGACCGGGACAGCGACCGGGACCGCCATCGAGGTCTCGCGCCGAGCAGGTCGGACGGGCGGNGGCGCAGGCCGGAGCGGAGGCGGCCTTCCCGGGGCGACGCTCCCCCGTGGGGCGCAGTGGCACCTTGGCGGGGAGCTGGGGAGGTCTCTGTAGCGGGGCGGGGGCTGGCGTGGCTCGGAGACCGTAGCAGCGCGCCCTGGCCGCCGAGGCAGCGGAACGAGCGGGGGCGAGGGCAGCGGTGGGGCCGTGCCCGGATTCGACGGGCCGCGGTAACGCTGCGGGTCGGCGGGGTCAGCCTTAAGGGCGCTGCCCCCTCTGCGGACTTTGGAGCCGGCGAGGCGCGCCCTGCGGGATCAGCTCCCTCCAGCCCCGGAGGAGCCGCTGGCTCGGGAGCCCTACTGGTACCCGCTCTGCTCGGGAAATTCCCGGTACGCAGGCTCGGTGTTCCTGGCCTCTCCTCCGATTGCCACGCAGGGACGGCCGGCGGAGGCCGGGAGCCCCCGAGTGAAGCGGAGTGTGTGTATGGCAGCCGTGGGTCAGCCCGAAATCCCGGCCATGGCTGTTTCCAGGGTACTGTGGGCACAGACTGCGGGATTCACTGCTCTGTAATTAGTCTGTGTCTTCATTGCCAGGAATGCCTTTCACTGTAATACAAATAATGTATGCTTGCACTCCTGCTACGTAACTTATGTGACATGTAACTGTGCCATAGCTGTGTGTACCCCACAGCCAGCCAGATTTGCCCTCCAGCAGTAGGGAACGGAGAACAGCAAGGTGCTTTGGGAAAGAAATATGTCTTGTGAGATGAGGCAAGAGAGAACCTGCGTGTCAGCATGGCTGGGCTGTTCCTCCTGGGACACCTGAAGCCCTTCCCCTTCTGGGGAAACCTGTGGGAAGGGACAGGAACACCAGTGCAGTAGTGGTTCAGGCAGGTGTAGGTAGCTGGGGACTTCGTAGGGAGCACCATGACAGTTGTGTGTTACCGTGGATGGAATGGCTGTAGTAACAATCCAATCTGGATCCTGTGTTGTTGTCTTCTGTCTGAGCAGAGCAGCCAGAGACTGAACAAATGCTTCCCAGTGGTGCCCGGCCCAGCTCCACACTGCACAGTGTGGACACATAGGGCTCCAGCCTTCCCGGATCTCCTCCATCTGGCCATTGCTGTGGGCAGAGCGGTAGCAACCACGCAGCTGGAGAGCTCTCTGCAGCTACACCGGCTTGGCTTTAGGGGCTGGGATGGGGTCAGCAGTGGGGACACAGGCGAGGGTGGTACCAAACAGGACGTAAAACCTTCCGCCACAGTATGGAGGGTGGGATGGAACAGGGCTTTCGCGGGCTGAGCAGGAGCCCAGTGGTGGCCAATGTTCCTTGGGCAGCATTTGAGGCACTCCGGGGGGGGGGCTCGGCTCTGCTCCTGGGTGCTCCCGTGGATCCCTGAGGAGAGAGCTGTGAGCTTGGCGTGCGCGGCGCTTTCTGCGCTCCCAGGAGACCGTCCGACCGTCCTGTTCCCGGAGCCTGTCCGCATCCCTCCCCTCCCCCTGCCGCAGTGTGGTTGGCTGCCGAGCGCCGGGTGCCTGCGCCGCCGCTCGCTCCCAGGGCAGCGCGGCACACGGAGCCGCGCAGCGCCGCGGCCGCCGCTCCTTCGCCGCCTCCGCGAGTACCGGCGCTGGACAAGCCGCTGCAGGCAGCCAGGTACCGCTCCTCTGCGGCGTGGGGCGGGGGACGTTCCCATCCGGTGACTGAGACGGGCAGGGTGCCCAGCCGTCCTGGAACAAAGGACCGCTTTGATGCGCAGTTTCGGGCAGAGCTGATGAAAACTTTTTTTTACCTTGTGAAGCTTTCACTTAGCCAGGTGGGCGCAGAATTTCTCTGTGGTGGTTCTGAGGGGTGAAGGGGTTTCTCTGGCTTGTTTGTTTCAAGGATACGCAGCGGGCGTGCCTCCTTCTGCCAGACAAAGCCGGAGAAACGATGACGGAGGCAGGTCATACAGCAGTGGCTCTCAAAGAGCCTTGTTTCGCCCCAAACCCTCCTTCCATTAATTAATGGCTTCCTAAGCTGTTCCGAAGTGGAGGTGCACCCTACCAAAGGTGGTGGGCTGGGGGAATCGCTGGTAGGCTTCTGTGAAGGAGAGGATGTGCCTGGGAGGAGGTATCTGAAGAAGAGCTGGGGGATGGTGTTGCGGTAGAATGCTCTGGCCAGGCAGCCGGGAGAAATCTGCACAATGGTGGGAGGCAGCAGCACATTACCAGAAACAGCAGGCTTCCCTGCGTCTTGCATAGCTGGCATCTGGCACTCTGCTGCAGTTCCATGCTCTGGTCTCCTCTAGTGCCCTTGGTCTCCTCTCTGCCATGCCACCTTGGAGATGTGGAAAACACCCATCCCTGCCTGTGCTTGTGGGGAAAGAGGGTGGTGTTCAGCACACATCAGGTCAAAGATCTGGCCAACTCAGACACAGGGTAAATAAACATGGCTGTGCTTTGCTGTAATTGGCAGAAGGAGCAGGAAGCATGTGTTCTCTCATCTGCTGTTTTGGAGGAATGTCCAGGTTGAAACAACAGCATTAACCCCGAATACCAAAATGGCTCTTGGGGCACCAAGGACACGTGGCAAGATTCTGACCTTGGCAGAGTTGCTGGATAAATGCTTAATTTCCTGGGAAAGAGCCACGGAGCTCCTCAAAGAGCTCTAGCCAGACAGGGGAGCCAGAGATAAAAAAGATCCTTTACTTGTTATGCAGGTAGAGGTTTGTCCCTGTGACTTTGCCTGCCTTGCTGTGGTTTACAAAACCTGTATGCTTCTGGAAATAGCAGCGCAGTCTTGCAGCCTGCAGTCAGCTGGTCTTTGTGGGTGCCCCAGGTACACCACAGAGGGAGTGTGGGCACACCAGAGCCCTTCAGGGCACACAGAGGGGTTCCAGAGCTCCTGCTGGTCCCATCTGCATCCTGGTTATCTCCCATACTGCTCAGGCACATCCAGTGCACAGCCCTCACATTAGACAGATGCCTGCAAAGGCACTGGCTCCTGGGAATTACTCTGCCTGCTTTAATACTGCTTCATGCTGTCAGGGCAAGGTAATGGCTCTCGCTCTGTTTTTTATAGTGCGAGACTCCCAATCAGATTCTGAAGCTGGGAAGAGATGCTTGCCCTGGCTCTGTTCCAGCTGCTTAGCTCTTGTCTCCACTAGCCTGGAAACATGTTTTAATGGTGTTTTGCTGTAGTCCCAGGCGCAGCAGATGCAGAATGGATTTGGTGAGCTGCTGCAGACACGAACAAGTTTAAAAACAAGGTCTTATCAGCTGATCTGGAGGTGCCAGCATAAGCTTGCTGGTGGGAGTGGTGATGACTGCTGTTCTCATTCCAATGGCCTTCTGGAAGGTGCAGGCTTTCCCAGCCAGCTGAGGTTGTAAACAATATGATGTACAATCAGAACAAAATGGTTTTCTGCTAATGGCAAAAATCAGTGCTACTTGTTTTGTTTGGTTGGTTTTGCTGTTGTTGGTTGTTTTGTTGGGTGTTTTTTTTAACCCTTGTTGCTTCCAATGTCTGTATTCTTTGGTAATAACAAATGGACTAAGACCTTTCTGGTCTTGAAAGGAGTGAATGATCTGATACAAAGCCAGCCAGCCTACCTGCTTTGTCTTCCTCAGAGTACATATCTGTATTGGAATTTGATCATGCTTTGATAATACAGGAATTGCTTGCTCTGGTCAGTCAGAACAAACACCAGTACCTTTTGTCTTGTCCATTTCCAGCTGTGGGCTGGAATGTGGGAGGGTTATGGGAAGCTCCCATGTTCTTTTCTGTAGTGGTTTAAACAGGAGTCACTGTGGCCAAGTCCTTGTAAAGCCACCTTATCACCAGCTTGCCCTGGGTTTCAGGAAGGGTACGTGACGTCATGTGTTTTATTAGAGATTGTAGGTGGTAGGGAGCTAAAGCTTCTGGGACAGAGAGGAGTGTTAGGAGGCTCTCTTCGTCTCCAGTCTCCTTGCGGGAGAGCGCTTCCGTTTGAGCTGCAAATCTAGTTCCTTAGTCCTCATCCCCTGGCCTCTCACCGCCTGCTGGTTAGCACAGACATTCCCAACACAAGCCTTCCAGTATCTGGAAAAAAAACCCTGAGCTTCACAGTCAGCTAGAGCTGGCATGTGTCAGCTGCTGAAAGAAGCAATCCTGGCCTTGATCCCTGGACAGCCCTCCCTATCCCCTGGACAGGGATCAAGGCACATCAACAGCGCAGTCAGCTTGTACTGTGCTATACATAACTCTAAGGATTGGGGAAACTGGTTGGGTGAAGTCTTTCTGGGCTTAGAGGCTGGCTTCAAAGCCGTGTGAGGAGGTGCCTGGATGCCAAGGAGAGACTTGGTTTTGGGGCACAGGAGAACGTGAGTGAGACAACTTCTTGTCTTCACTGCATGCTGTGTTGTTGCAGGTGGATTGCTTTGGGACAGAGGGACTGTCCCTGTGGGATCCTGCTGGAAAGAAGCAGGCACTGCATTCCCTTTCTCTGGGCCTTGGGTCATTTTCTGGTGCTATGGTGCCTCGCCCTTTTTGTCCTGAGGAGGTGTTCACTAAAGGCAAATGCATTGAGTTTATCTAAGGAATTCAGATGGAGAATTTTTTTTCTTTATCTTTTTTTTTTTTCTCCCACAAGAGCAGGGTTAAGTCATGGTACAGGCGTCTGAAGAGCTTGTGGGATCTCCGTTTTGGAAGATGGTCCTTTAGCTAGATACGGATACCTGATCAGATACCTGCTTTGAGTGAGGGAATGGACCAAAGACCTCTAAGCATTTGTTCCAAGTAATACTCTTCAAGTAATACTCAAACCAGACTTTTATTGAGAGGAAAGTTACAACACAACAGTGCCTCTATAGCACTTGAAGTCATCTGTGTGTTGCTTTAACTCTCTAGGCTTGTCTGCACTGCAAGAAAAGTCTGGGGTGGAGGCTGGCATTGGGAAAAAACTTTGGACAGAAGATGGGATTCTAGGTATTCCCTTTTTTGGCAATAGGGTGTAGAAACTTAAGAGACAACTGGTGGCAGAGAATGCCATGGACTTTAGAGTTTGAGTGACATCTTTTGACTTTCCAATTGAAGCTCAGGGATACGTTGGGTATGAACTCCCAGGATACAGGCTCCTGCCTGATGTCCTCTTTATGGACATTGGCTCTTTATGGACAGTGGCTCTAAGGGAGCATGCAGGCATTTCTGGCAATGGTAACAAGCACCATTCGTGCTCTGTGCCTCACATGAACCTCAGCATTTCTTGTTTTGCTCATATTAGAGCAGCTCTGGAAATACCAACTTGGATGTGGAGCTCAGCAGCACCAGTTTGTCCCTTTGTTGTGGTTCTGCTCCAGGTGGCCTGGGGTGGTGACCCTGAGTACAGTGGCTCTTCTAGCAGTGGTGTGCAGTGTGCAGGTGTTCCTGGCAGTGTCAGTGTGTCCTGGCTGTCCAGTGGAAGCCTCAGAGGCTCTGCACAGCTGACTGTAATTTCCTACAGTCTGTTTGCGTTCTGACACTGTGGTATCATAATAAGAAAATTTGTGCTCATAACACATCCTCTGTGATGGCTGCAACTTTTGTCACTCTGTTTGCTTTTTACTGCTTATATTTTATTTTTCAGCATCCAGAGTATTAGGTGTAGGTTTTGTTGCAGTGTCCCTTAGGAGTGAAGACTCGCTGTCTTATTTGCAGTCTTACTTCTAGCTTCATTGGAGGTCAGCCAGTCATTCCTGAGACCCTTTGTTGTTCAACAGTAATGAGCTGGCAGAGGTCCAAAGAAAAGCAAACAAACAAAACAAAAAACCCTCCCTGCTTTTATCAAGTCATTTTGCTTCCCAGATGTATAACCTTGCTGTTTCTCCAGGTAGCAAAAGCGTGTCTCACAGGAGGAGACTGGGATAATTATGATGAAGCAAGACAAAGCCCTGTGTTTCCACTTCTAAATGCTGCCATTGCTGTATATCTCCCAAATGTGGTCACTTGTTCTTGCTGTGGGTCAGACTAACTCTTTTCCACAGGAAGCTTTTGCCAAGAACCCAATTGTCTTTCTGCAACTACCTTACATCACTTATATCCTTAGATCACCTTCTGCTATGGAAGAATTTGCTGCTGAAAATGTGTTTCAGTTCTTTACAGAAAGTGCTGGCAGACCATCTGAAGTTTGAAGGACGCTGCAGTTAATTGTCTTGTGCAAGTGGGGACGGTGCCTTGTGTCTCACATGGGTCCAGGGACATGGAGGGAGGCAGTGAACTGAATTTGTTGAGTTGTTTGTAGATGTGAAATCTCTGTTGCTGTAGTTGACTCCTGATTTCCCCGGTGCTTCTCCTCCCCAACCCCACACCCTTCTAACATTAGGCATCATAACCTGAGATTTAAGATTCACTTGGACCCATTTAATCTGGCATCCCTGTAGATGTTGTGGGTTGAAGATAGAAGCAGCGAAGCTTCCAGCTCTTTCCTCTTAAAGGTCTCACACGTGGGAGCAGTTTTGAGAGGCAGAAAAATGAGCTGCCGAAATTGCTGATGCTTAGTGATTTCGCAGTTATGCACTTGAATACAGGAGGAAGGTTTTTGCCTGGCAGGATGTACTTGCTGATGGATTCCCAGCTGATTGCTGCAGCTGCCACAAAGCTCAGTGCATGCATGTTCCTTCCCTGTCCTCCAAACGGGAGCAGGAGAGGGGAGATGAGATGGGTGTTGTCGGAAAGCCGGGCTATTGTAGCAGCTCACTGTAAATAGGGAAGATGTGCCAACTAGAGCGGAAACGTGCGGGTGGAGACCTGGGCTGGGACACCTGCAGGTCCATGAGGGTTGCAGCAGGATTGGCTGGGAACAGGGCTCTCCAGCTCTCAAGGAGCTCAGTGGAAAAGCATTCTTTCTTCCTGTTCCAGTCTGAGCCCCACCCAGCAAAAAGCAAACCATGATGTGTCCCCTCCTCCCTGCAGAAAACCTCCGAGTGTTTTCTGCCTGGATAAAAGACACTCGGTGCCCCTTACTGAATGTAAAGGAGTAGGAAGAGTGCATATACAGCAGCCTCAGCCCGCCCGACCTTGGTGTTGGCTACCATAGCAAGCTTTTCCTCTTTGGGGACCTGAGCACCTAGTGTAGACCTGCCAGCACTGGAGAGAACTAGAAATAAGCTCTTTGGGGGAAAATTCCTGCTTTGGGAGGATAAGTCAGCTTCTACCAGTGTTAGTTGCTTTTCTTTGCTGTACAAGAGGTACCAACATTCAAATGACTTCTCTGCAGTCTCCTGTTTGTTTTCTTGTTGAGCAACTGTGTGTTGTTCTTAGGTTTTGCACCCTCTGTCCAGCCTGGACAGCCCACTGTTGAACATGGAAATGTGTGGTACCTAGCAGAGCTTTGCTTCCAGGATGTCACCCTAGGGGAGAAATGCCAAGGTTGTTACTGATGTTTGCACAGCCATTGAGAGAAAAAAAAGCCTCTACTGGTATGCCTTGAAGGACCTGTGGATGTAGTTGCAGTGTAAGATGAGTCTTACATGCTGAGGATCAGGATGTTTTGTTTTATTCTTCCTTCTCAGTCTGAAAACTTTGCAGTTTCAAAAAACAAGTTGATTGTGAGGACTGTGAAATGTGTGAACGTTTTCTGCTGGAAGGGCTGAAGAAAGTGTTGCTGTAGTAGAGGTGCTGGTGGTTTAACACAGCAGTTTCACAGCTGAGGAGTAGTTTTGTGTACAGTGGAATTAATGAGGCTGATCTTCTATGGATCTGGGTTACCTAGCAAGGTGTGAGCTCTGGTGGCTTTTTATCCTGCAACGTGTTCCTCTTCCCACTGTATTTGTATTGCACATTTTAGAGATGGCGGCAGGATCTCTGTGTGGACATGAGTGATGCTGCCATGAAAACTGTCAGCGGTTCACAGCTGGCCCAGTACCCACAGAGACTTGTACTGCTCAGCTGTGTGAGTTTTAGAGCAGAGTTCTAGTTTTTTGTATGTTGGGTATGAGGCCGTTCCTGGGTAGCTTCTTGTATCCCAAACATTGTTGACGGTCCAGAGAACTCCCACTTGCCTGCTTCCCTGTTTGCATGTGAGTTGGGATGTGTTTCCTTGTAAACTGGAGCCAGTGATGGGGCCATTTAACCCTTTAGCAGTTACTACCCTGGGCTCTGTGGAAGAGGTAAGTGCCTGCTGAGCCTTCCTGGGAAGCTGTCTGGACCTATTTCAGAGCACGAAAGTGCTTGGCCAGATGAGGTGGCAGTAACGTCTTTTGGGCTGCCAATGTCTTTTTGCTAGGGCTGGGAGTTGTTGCACATTTCTTCCTGAGTTGTGCTCACCCACAGAAGTCTGCCTTAGGCAAGGCTTCCCTTATTGCTTTAGCACTTGATCACACTCCAGATGTGTTAGAAAGGTAGGAAAAAGAATAACAGGGGAACTGTTGACCGGAATGCCTAGCTGCTGGTTTCTGGAGAATGAGTTTGGAAGATAGGATATGAATGGCAACCAACTCTCAACAGACCAATTTTTCCTTTCGAAACAATAGTCTGTGTCCTCTGTCTTGACTTTAATGAGGTTTCTCATGCTATTCTTATCATATGGTCTTCTCCAAAGCAAACTGGCATAAGTTATGGTCCAGATGAGACTGTTTTGGTATAAAATGCCCAATGTGCAGGGTTAACTGCATGTGGAGCATGACGGATACCCAAAACTGAAGGATACAGTGAAGTGTGACTCAGAATTGGTGCTGATGCTCGATCATGAAGTGGATGTGAAGTCAGCATTGTGACTTTGGGGGAGGATGACTCAGTTCTTGTTCAGAGGTGTGACTAGAAACACAGTCTTCAAGAGACACGAGGTGTTTCTGCCCTGCTGAGGTTCAGTAAGGTCTCTGCTGTGTGTCGAGGGTTTGCTCCCCTTCCTGAGGGATGGATGTACATCATTGGAACAGAAACCAAATGAGAGTTGAGAGGAGAGTTCAGGCCTGTAAAACAATTGGAGGAAGAGTGAGGCTGAAGAGGAGGAGATGAGTGGGTTTAATAATGAGATGTGTGTACTTAAAACAACTGTCCCAGTGCTGTTTGTCATCTTCACTCTTAAGTGCTGCAATGAGAGGAAGCTGGGCCTCTCAGTTGCTCAGGGCCCATTCCCCAATGGCTCCCTGGCAGCTGGATTGTGTGATTCTCCTGGGCAGAGTGCACAGGTGAGGAGAAGAGGAGCCCTGCCAGAAAGGGGAGCTCTGCTTTCTCTGTGCCTGTAGCTGGGGCAGTATTTCTGTTCTCTCAGCAAACCAGGTACAAGGCAGCTGCTGAACTAAGAGCTTGAACTATGCAGAGGTGGGTCCTGCAGGAGGTCAAAAGCAGATCTGCTGGCTGCAGTTCCCTCACCTCCTCCTGTGTAGTTTCTGGGCAGTTTGCCAGCTTCTTGGCAACAGAACCCTGGGCACTCAGGTTGCAGAGGCCTCTGCCAGCTCCAGGTAGCAAGGAGGTGCTGCCTGCACAGGGCATAGCAGGAGGCTGGTTTTAGAGTGACCAGATAACAAGCTGGGAGATGACTGTTGATAGCAAGGGTGTTGAGTAATGTGAGGAGGCTGCTGGGGTGGCCCAGCTGGAGGGAGAGGCTGGGATTCTGCTAGATGAGTGAGTCATGGAGAGGCCAGGGTCTTGCTATAAGGGGTCTCGCTTGCCTCTTGTGTCTCTCAGCCTCTGGCCTGTTGTGTTTCCCTGGCTCTTGGACTTTGTATGCAGGCATCTTGAGGCCACACTAACATTGTGGGTTGTAGCACATGGTGTCCCTGTGCAAAGGCAGTAGCTGGGTACTTTCCCATTGTATATCTAGGGGGAACAGGACAGGGAAGGAGTACAGAGTCCTTAAGCCATCCAGAGGAGTCCTTGGGCTGGCAGCAGGGTGAATGAAGATGGAAAAGCTGTTGGTGTTTTAAGTTGCACATGCACAAGGATTATCTTAGTGTGACTGTAGCAGTTGGTGTATGTGAGCTTCCCCCATCAGGCAGTGGTGTGGTGTGTCCTGCTGGTGGCATGTCCCTTAATGCCACAGTGGCAGTTCTGTGCTGAGGCTGCAATCCTCAGGATGTTCTCTTCTGGTCCAGCAATATTTTGGCACAGTAATGCTACTGATGCCTCTCTGTCTGAGAAGTTCTTCCAGGAGATTTTCCTTTGAGGAAGCAGAAAGCTTTGAGCTGGCATCCCTCCACTTTATGTTCCCTTTCTTCTGCAGTCAGAAGAGGTGTTGAGCTCTGACAGCCTCTCTGCATCAGTGGTTTGTGGGCAGAAGGTGCATAGATTGCAACCCCAGCTGCCAACCACAAATCTCTGCTCTTAAATGGAAGCTAAATTAGTCTTCCACCCGCTGGGAGTGTGGGAGTGTTGGAGGTCAGCACTGGTTGTAGCCTTTTTTCCTGTCCACGTGGGCCACCTGCACTGGTTGCCAGCACTCCCGGCCACAAAAGCAGAGGCACGTGCCCTGACAGCTGCGTGCTGCCAAAGGGATAGGGGAAGATGAAGGAGAAGGGCTTAGAGTAGGCAGTTAAATGCTGTCTCTAACTGCTTGAAGGAGGTTGTGATACTTGTGTCTGGTTGTGGCTCTCTGAAACAGCCCTGGGGCATTCAGGTTTTGTCTTGGTCTTTGTACAGGGCTGCAGGAATAGGACTATGTCCACCATGGTGTACCCAAGGGAGGAGAAACTGGACAAGCTGAGCCAAGAGGAAATAATTTCCAACACCAAGCTGGTAATGCAAGGGCTGGAAGCACTCAAGAATGAACACAACTCCATCCTGCACAGCTTGCTGGAGACCATCAAGTGCCTGAAGAAGGATGAAGAAGCCAATCTCGTGCATGAGAAATCCAACCTGCTCCGCAAGTCAGTGGAGATGATAGAACTGGGGCTTGGAGAGGCTCAGGTGAGAGTGGTGGTAATCCCCTAGGTGTTATCTGGGATTGACAGAGGAAGGGTGGGCATGTGGCCTTTTGCCATAAGCTGCAGGGATGGGAAGGGGCTAAGTGTAGAAGGCTATCATGGGACCCTTAGTGTGCCTGTGAGGGAAAGACAAGATTGTGGTTGTTACTGACTGAGACTCTTAACAAGGTGATGATGGCCTTGTCCAACCATCTGAATGCTGTGGAGTCAGAGAAGCAGAAGCTGCGTGCTCAGGTGCGGAGACTGTGCCAGGAGAACCAGTGGCTGCGTGATGAGCTTGCCAACACCCAGCAGAAGCTGCAGCGTAGTGAACAGACTGTGGCTCAGCTGGAGGAGGAGAAGAAACACCTTGAGTTCATGAACCAGCTGAAGAAGTATGATGAGGATGTCTCACCTTCGGTATGCCCCAGTCCTTTTGAGCAGCTGCTTTTGTGGGTCCGGCAGGTTGAACCAGGAGAACTGCCTGGGTGTGATAACATTGCCCTGGATTTTGTCTCTTCCCAGCTACTGTGCACAGCAATGCCTGTAACTAAAGGGGGCCTGCATGGGGCAGAGTCTCTGGATTTTGTTTTGTGGAGGGGGATGGTGGCAGAGACAGCAGGAGAAATTGAGTGTGTTGGTGGGCTGCAGAAGCGCCGAGAGTTTGGCAACTGACTCAGCCCAGGCTGCTGCTGTCTCTGCTGAGAACCAACAGTATTTGTGATTCTCATCCTCTCAGGAGGAGAAGGAGGGTGACTCCACCAAGGACTCTCTGGATGACCTATTCCCAAATGAGGAAGAGGAGCATGGTCCTGGATGTAAGTGTTTTCTCATGCATGGGTGCTGCTGTCTCTGTTCAAGCCTGCTGGGCCAACTGTGCCATGTTTATTTCTGTGCCCACAGTGCCCCACCAGCACAGCAGTGCCGTGGCAGCTGCCCAGCAGGGAGGTTATGAGATTCCCGCGCGCTTGCGCACCCTCCACAACCTTGTCATCCAGTACGCCTCCCAGGGACGCTATGAGGTGGCTGTGCCGCTCTGCAAGCAGGCACTGGAGGACCTGGAGAAGACATCAGGCCATGATCACCCTGATGTGGCTACCATGCTCAACATTCTAGCACTAGTGTACAGGTGAGCATAGTGAGAAGGGCAAGACTGAGCCAGGACAGCTTTCTGCGTCTCCGGCTTCCCTTTACAGCACATCCTGGGGCTCCCCCAGCTTCCAGTGGTTTGCCTTTCAGAAATGTTTTGGCCTAGATGGGGTGTTTGGTTTGCCAAACTCCCAGATATAACTAGAGACTGACTAAAGCAGGGAGGAATGGAGATATCAAAGGACTGTGAGGGCTGGGTCTCTGTGGGAGGAGGACTATTCATAGTTCTGTCTGCTCTGGGCTGTAGTGTCCAAATCCCAAATAACTGGTTGACTTTGCACTGCAGGGATCAGAATAAATACAAAGAAGCAGCACACCTCTTGAATGATGCTCTTTCCATCCGTGAGAAGACTCTAGGCAAAGACCACCCAGCGGTGAGTGTCTCCCTCTTCTTTCAGTCACTTCTTCACCATTGGATGCTACTGGGGCACTGTTCCAGCAATTTTACTGCTTCAGTATTTCCTGCTGGCTGGTTCAGTATGGCCTGTTAGGAGTTGGCTTCTCTTGGATCTTGCAATATAGGCAGGGCAGCCTTCTATCTCTGGACCTTCTTCTCTTGAGAAGCAGCAGTACTGCAGGCATGGAGGAAATGGAACAGTCACCATTACCACTGCTTGTGTCTCTTGTCTAGTCCTGCTGGAATTTGCTTTGTTTCATGTAGAAGCTTCTGTCTCTGTAGGTGGCAGCGACTTTGAACAATTTGGCTGTTCTCTATGGCAAGAGAGGAAAGTACAAAGAAGCAGAGCCACTGTGTAAGCGAGCCCTGGAGATCCGTGAGAAGGTACGAGTCTCCCATGCTCTTCTTCCTTTCAGCTCTCCCTGTGGGCTTTCTCCCATTACCTCAGTGCACGTGGGAGATCCAAGGCCTATCTAGTCTCCTCAGCTGCTGATTCTGCCACCACCTTTCCTGTCTCTCTACTGTTTGCAGCCCTAGAGAGGCCTGCCAGGAGGTGGAAGTGGAATTTCTCCTCTTTGCCTCTCCAGTCCTTGGCTTTTGTCTGACATAGGCATATGCTGGGATTTCAGTGTCTACTAACTCCAGGAGTCTGCTGCAGTCTTTGTGGCTTCTCTTCTTCTCTTCACCCAGGTTCTAGGCAAAGACCATCCTGATGTGGCCAAGCAGCTGAACAACCTAGCCCTGTTGTGCCAGAACCAGGGCAAGTATGATGAGGTGGAGTACTATTACTGCCGGGCTCTGGAGATCTATGAGAGCTGCCTGGGGCCTGATGACCCCAATGTGGCCAAGACCAAGAACAACCTGGTGAGGCCCTGGGGAGAGGCTCTGTGGTGTTGGGGAGGGGTGCTGTGGGAGAGGTGAGCATTGCCTGGTGCTTAGACACAGAGCAATAGCTGCAAGATGTGGGCAGAGTTAATCTGTTTCCCAGTGGGGCTGGAGCTGTTTTGTTTTGGTTGCAGGCTTCCTGTTACCTGAAGCAAGGCAAATACAAAGATGCAGAGGTGCTGTATAAGGAGATCCTTACCCGTGCTCACGTGAAGGAGTTTGGCTCTGTGGATGGTTTGTACAGCAGAAGCCCTTAGGGCTGGGGAGGGGTTTCCTGGCTCTCAGCCTCGGCTTGTCTGGTTCTGGTGTTGCCCAGACCAAGGGATGGGATGCCTTACAGGGCCCCTGCTTTGGGCAGCCCTTGAGATGCTAACATTCTAGTGTGTTATGCTGTTCCCCCTCTTCTCTCAGAAGTCTCAACTCAGTCTTTACAGGGTTGGGAATAGTAAATGGCAAAATCATTCCCAGGCATAGGCTGAAGTTTCTCCTGTGCACCTGGCACGTGTACTTCCGCTGGGAGTACTTGTTCTTTCCTTTCCCTGTCCTGCCCTTGCAGTGTTGTTTGCCTTTCTTGGGACTCTGGGCAAGGGACCGGAGGGAGCATCTGGAAGTGTTGTCAGTTCCCTCTGATGAGGTCCTAGCTCTGGGGACAGAGTGCTAGGTTGTACAGGAGGCAAACAGCGTGAGCTGGTGAATGGACCTGTTTTGCATTCTTCCCCACACAGATGAGCACAAGCCAATCTGGATGCATGCCGAGGAGAGAGAGGAGATGAGCAAGGTGAGTCTGATCCCAAGGGGTTTGATCTTCTCTTATCATGGCCTCTTATCTCCTCCTTCCTCGAGAAGCTGCAGTCTGAAGAGCTGCCAAGGCCAGGAGGTGTCCGGGGGGGGGGATAGAGCACTGCTGCTCCCTGGGGCAGTAGAGAGGGAAGGCCCATCATAGAGCAGGATGTTTTTCCTTGGGCAGGGCTGTTCAGCCTCTCAGCCATGGCTGCATGCTTTCTCTGCTTTAGTGATTGATCCCTCTTGGGCATGCAGATAATGGAAGATGGTAGATGGCAGAGGGTTGTGCTGCAAGGCCTTGGCACTCTGTTCCGAAGAGCTGCCAGTACCTAGAGCATAACTGGCTTCCGAAGCAGCTCTAAGGCTGTCTAGGGAAAAATGGAGGTCAAGAAGAAACTGCTGCTGTCACCTCGCTTAGGAAGTGGAGCCATATCTGAAAAAGATCTCTGCACAGGGCAGGCCCTAGCTGGCCTCTGAAAGAGGACAGAAATGGACTGTGCTTGCCTTGGACTAGGATGGAAGGCAAAGCTACTGTTGCTCCTGTAGCCCAGGCCCTGCTCTGGGGGCAGTCAATAAATGCAGCAGAGTTCTGTCTTTGCTTTTGCCAAGTCTAAGGCCTCATCTGTTTTTTGGCAGCTGGATGAAGCTGCAGAATGAAGGGTTCTGATCTAGTCCTCTACCTGCAGTGGGACTCTCCTTTTGCTTTTCCCTCAGAGCAGGCCCCAACCCTACAGAGTTCAGGAAGCAGTCTGGCAGGGGTGACTTAGTGACTGATGAGTCCCATCCTGTCAGCCCTGAAAGCAGGGCACTGGCAGGTGCTTCCCTCCTGTGCCTTCCCGTTGAGCTGCTCAGTGTGGCTCCCAGTGCAGGGCGCTGCTCAGATTGACACTGTTCTGATTGGTGTACTATGAAGGCTTTGCTGCAAAGAATCTGCACTTGGCTGCAGCACCATCCTGGAAAAATCCAAGTTGGAGTAGAGACCAGGTTCACCTTTCCCCCTCTGGGATTGAGACTCTTCTGGTGGTATCTTTGGAGAATTTAGGGGTCAAATGTATATAGCTGTAGCAGGGAGCTGTGCTCCAGATAATGCAAACTCTGCCATGGGGCAAGAGAGCAGGCTTAGGGGCCCACAGCTGGAGAAAGAGATTCATTTTACTTGTGCATCTTAGGCAAGGGCTAAGCCTCTTTCCCTGACTCTGGGGCTCCTGTCCCCAAGGCATCTGTGGCTGTGCCCCATGGCAGAGCAGGGTTGGCATTCCTGTCCACACAGCAGAAGTCACAAACCTGCTTGTACTGCTGGCCCAGGAGCTGGGGCTGACGTGCTCTGCCTTGTGCTGTTTCCATATCCTCTGTTAAAATATATGAAATTCCTCTGAGAGAGCTTCACTGCTTTTGTCCCTTGCCCCTCTTTCCTGGCAGCAGAGGAAGGGCCATCTCATGCCAGCAGCAGAGTCTTGGGCACAGCTGGCAGCCCTGGCCTCCAATGCTATATCTGCCCCAGAGGATTTGACACCTTTCCTGTCAGGTTCAGACACCCTTTAGGGTGGCCTCTACACAAGCTTCAGAGGTGTATTGAGTCCTGAACTTCCCTGTCCCTGGTGCCTGCCCTAGCTGTGTTGGCTCTGGTGTGAAGAAAACCGTGTGTGCCTATGGCATAGGGGGACTCTGGCATGTGGGATAAAGAGCTGAGAAGTGCTGTGAGACTGAGTAAGAAAAATGGTCCCCATGAAGACAGTTTCTTCTGGGCTAGAGGAGAACTCATGCTGTGGAGCAGCAGCTTCCTGCACCTGCTTGGTGCCACGGACCCAGAATTAGCAACTACTGCCCCATAGTCTGGGTTGTCCAGATCTTCCTCCTTAAGCATCAAGCTCTCCCCCTCTGCCACTGCTCTGGCCTGTTTGTAGCTGGCTGGCACAGGGCCATCCAGCTTTGGGGTGCAAAGGCTGGCCATGTGGAGGGGACAGCTAATGGGGCTGAGCTGCTGTGGGGCAAGCCTGGCCTTGTAGGCCAAAGGCTGGGATGTGGCTGGCTGATTCCTTTGCTAGTCCTGGCTGAGGGACTATAGTGCCCATGGTGACTGGCATGCCTGTGGAGTTCTGTCTCCCTTTTGCATGTTGGTTAGGGTTTCATGCCCTCCATTATGCCATGAGAATGGGCTGTGTTGTCCCTTCTGCCTTTGGTACCATGGAAGGGGGTAAGGAGGTGGGATTATGCGCCGTCCTGGATCTAGAATATCACTTCTGTTTGTGGCCCAAATCTGTTGCCTACCAGGAACCTGCTGGGCTTCATCACTGCATTTGCGTATTGTGTTTCCAAAGGTTGGGCTGCTGCAGGGGTGCAGCCTGGGATCTGACCCTGGCATCCAGTGAGAGAGCAGAGGCCTGAGAAGGGCAGTAGGTATGGGACTAACAGCTCTCGTCTCTCCTCACCCTGTAGAGCAAGCACAGAGACAGCGCTCCCTATGCTGAGTACGGTGGCTGGTACAAGGCCTGTAAGGTTAGCAGGTAAGAGCTGGCTTGTGTGCAGCTGTGGACTCTGGAGGGGTGACCCCAGGACCCCCGCTCACCTTCCCTCTGTTACCACAGCCCAACTGTGAACACCACTCTGAGGAACCTGGGTGCGCTGTACCGGCGCCAGGGCAAGCTGGAGGCAGCCGAGACCTTGGAGGAGTGTGCAGTTCGCTCCCGGCGACAGGTACCCCCAGAGGGACCTTCCCTGGTGTGGGAGGCATTGCAGTGCTTGGGTGGCAGGTAATGGCACTGCCTTTGGTTGGGGTGTGGTGAGGGGCTCTCCTGGGCCTCTCTGGTGTTCTTGGTTTACATTCCCATGACACTAGAGGGCCTCGTGGTTGGGGTTGAATTTGTGCAGAGGTGCGCACATGTGTAGATGTGCAGGGTGGTGCATGTGTGTGGATGGAGCTTATGTCCATGTGTGGATGTGTGGGGAAGGTATGGATCACTGAGTGCAGAAATACTGCAGCTGGGTTAAGGCAGGTTACGGGGATTTGTCAGCTACTGGGGAGACCTGCACTTACTGGGATGTTTCCTTCAGGCTAACTTTTTTGTCCAGAGGCAGACCTAGAATTTCTTAGATTACCTCTTGTCTTAAACTCCTCTCAATCCTCAAATAATAAAGAGGAGCTGTAAGCGCCCAGCTCAAAGACTGAAGGACAGCCAAATCCTTCACACTTCAAAATGTGGTGGATAAAAGCTGTCAGCTTTGGGGTACCAAGCACTTGTTCCACAGGGCTGGTTATGGCCTTGTGGGGACTCATTGAGCTGAGAGTTCAGACAGAGACTGCTAAGTGCAGGATGGCATTTGGCTCCATCCTGGTTGTGCTGGGCAGTTTTGGCTGTGATGGGACAGTGGCCAAGAGAAGGAACAGGAGCCAAGCACAGTGATGGCCCAGTGGATCTCTAGAGGGAAGGAACACAGACAAAGCATGGTTCTTCTTTTCTACTCGCAGGGCATTGACCCAATCAATCAGACGAAGGTGGTGGAGATCCTGAAGGAGGGGGATGGCACAGAGAGACGTCGGAGCCTGGGAGGCAGCGTCAAGTACGAGAATGCCACAGACGGTAGCGAGGAAGTGAGTATGGGCGTGGAATGGAGCGGGGTAAGTACAAGACACCATCAAGAATGGCCTCAGCCGGCTGCCAGAGGGAAGGGACAGTCTGGCTGAGGGCTGTCCCCGCGTGGCCTGTCGTGGCATCCTTGTCTGCCTCCATTCATTCCCTGCGCATTTCCTTCCCCTTTCTCGGCATGAGCCAGCCAGCCCGCAGAGGTGCGTGTCTGGGTCTGCCTTCTGGTGTACCAAACAGATGTTCCCAGCTGAGGGCTCCTGCCTCCAGGGAGCTTCCAGGCCCTGGCAGTGCACAGCATGAGCTGGTCCTTGTCTGCCCTTAATCTTAGGCTTGTAACCTTATTAACATCTCTCCCTGCTGCTCCCCTCTGGAGGCCCTGGCTGAGAGCATCAGCCCCATTTCGGGCTCACCCAGTGAGAGCCGTTTGGCTGTCTGTCCTGCACTGTGCCACTGACGATGCTGAGCCTGGGGAGGGTTGTGTGTGTGTGATGTGCCTGGTGTATCTGTGACTGACTGACTGACAGCAGGGCACAGGAATAGTCTGTAGCCAGCATCTTTGCTGTCCCCCTCTCCTGGTCTCGTGCCCTCGGCAGGCTCTGGCCAAGCAGAGGTGATAAAAGGCAGGTCTTTGCAGGATGGCAAGCTGGGCTGACCAGTGAAGGCAGGAGACTGGTGTTAGCTGAGGCACAGACAGGGCAACTTGAACCTGTCTAGGCTTGCTCTGAGGCTGAGGGTGACTTTGATCGCTAGCTCTGAGTTTAGAGAAAGGTGGTGATCCAGGTCTGGAACAGGTGCCTTTTGTCTCCTGCAAGCAGGAGGATGGAGAAGAGGCAACAAGTGAGCATGGTGCTAGTGGGTGCTTGGCTCAAGGGCTGCTAGAGCTGTTATTGCTACATTCCTTTTGCAAACTCTGACTGAGAGCACGGAGTCGCTGGGGTTCTTGCAGCCTGGCACAGGCAAGACACTGAGCACACAGAGTCCTTCTCTGCCCCCTCACATCTGCTGTCACTAACCCTTCCCCACCTAGCTCTGCTCTATCCCCACCTGCATGAGCTCCCTCCCTTCCTTTTTTCTTCCCTGTTGCCATGACAGCCCTTCAACACCCAAAGCCTGAAGCCTGCTGGCTCTCTTGATTGTGGATTGTACTTCAGCCTCCCTGTGGCTGAAGGGGATCTGGAGAACAGACCTTCAAGTGGACCCAGCAGCTTTGCCAGATGCAAAGCTGTCCTTTGGCCCCAGGTCTTGGCATCAGGACCAAAGAGAGTCTTAGCTCTGCAAGGCACCAACTCTAGGCCCCCACGCTCATCAATAGTAAGGGGGCTAGGCAAGCACAGAGGGAGGGCTGCAGGTTTGGATTAGAATCACCTGGTCCCTATGCTGGCTGGTGTCTCTCTGCAGCTCCTCCTGACTGTGCTTGGTGTTGGGTGATCTCTTTGCACTGGTGATGGTCTGGGAGACCTTCCTGACAGTCTCTGAGCTGATCATCCTCAGGCAAGTAGGCAGTGCCACCCTTTCCCACAGCCGGTCCCAGACAAGGGGAATAGCCCCTGCTCATATGACCCTTCCCTAGGGGTCTTAGCAGAGCTTCCCTACCCCAGACGGCTGTAAATAGAGGATTTGAGGGCTAGCCCAGCACCCTGGAGGACACAGCTGCTGCCACACAATTCCTTTTCCAGCCTGCTGCACACATAGCCAGTCTTCTGAGCCAGCAGCCCTGCCCTGTACTGAAGTTTCTCGCAAAAGAAGGCTGAGGCAGCTCCCGCTGCTCCTGTCTGTCATTGCCTGTTTCCTGTGTTGGTCCACAGGCCTCAGATGTGCTGCCTTAAAGCAGCCTCTGCTGCAGGCAGGGCTGTGGGAGCCCCCAGGGTGCCCTGTGCCCGTAGGCAGCTCTGGAACCACCCCAGGCCTGGACCAGCTGCTTGCTGGGATGTGAGAACAGGGGCATGGCACCAGCTCCGTGGTGCAGAGGCCTTGGCAGGTACCCAAGGCCGAGGAGCAGGGAGCCCTTGGAGCAGGAGACCCAGGCTGTTCCTCCCTGAGCTAAGCTGTTCCAGCCAGCTCGCTAAGCCCACTAGCAAAGAAGTGAGGCAGCAGTTTCAGCCTCACAGGACTCTCTCCCTGCCCAGATGTGGCCTGTGTTCTCTGCATGCAGCCTGGGCCTTGTCCCACCTGCTCCTTAGGTGATCTACAACCTCACAGCCTTGTAAATTGTGTCTTTCTCCTCTCTGTGCACTAGGCTTAAATGCCTGCCGAGACTCCCTCTTTCCCCTCCACCGCAGTCACCTGGATGTTTGTGTTGTATCTTCCGACTTTTCCTCCACACCATCCCTCCTTCCTCGGCGAGAACTCCACGCCAGTCCCCCAACCCTCCTGGCGCGCGAGGGCACCGCGACGCCTGCAGAGGAGTGCCTGGCCACATGGCCCAGCTCCAGCCCCGTGGCCAACAAGAGCAGGAAGAATCTGCGAGGAGCTGCCAGCTCCCCCAGGCCAGAGTGATGGGCCACCGTCCCCTTGCGTGCCCCCACCCCTGGCCTGCCCTTGCACATCCCTGGGGCCCAGGCCTGCGGGGGATTGTCTTCACTCCAGGCTTGCCGACTCCATTGTCACTAGACATCCTCAGCCCTCCTAGCTTGTTCCCTCCATCTCTACAGAGGCACGAAGATGGAGGGCTGTCGTGGGACAGGGAGGCCTGGCCTAGGCAGGGCTGTCATGTGCCCAGTTGCTTTCTTCCCTCTAGGCTTAGCTGATATTAGTGCCTTGTAGCAAACCTGTGCTGGTCCCCAGTGAGATGGGCTCTCCCTGCAGCACAGGGCAGTCCCCATCTTGCTGCCCTTCTCCTTGCTGAGTTCTGTAACCCAGGAGCAGTGTGTGGGTCTCTCTGCAGGGGCACAGGAATGTAGGGCAGCCCATAGAGCTACTGAACACCCAAGACAAGGTGAGGGGGGGAAACAGCCAAGGACCATGTACAGAAACAGGGACTGGCCAGCACAAGCATGTTTGGCTGCAGCCTCCTGCTGGATGCTATAGCCAGGCTCCTCATCTGGAATTAAGGGGTGAATCAGTCCCCCATTGCTGCAGGATTCTTAGGTGTGGCTGGTGGGAGAAGTGGGGGTGAAGTTGTTCGCTGTTGCTTGAAAACAGAGGAGGGGTAGGAGGAAAGGAGAACTTTTTCGCAAGGGCCAAATCCCAGACCACTAGAAGTGGCTGAGATGGGGAATGGACTGGATTGGAGCAGAGTAGTTGGGAGAAAAAGAAGGTGCAAAGATGGATCTGAGGAAGCAAAGAGCTAGGGCTGGAGGTGCTCTGGGCATGTGGGAGCAGATGGGATGGCTGGAGGGAGTTCGCTGCAGGGGAAGGGGCTGGGTTGCTCGCAGTCTGGCTGTCCCTAGCCGAGTCGGTGGGAAATCTGTAACCCTGTTACTGACAAGATCACAGTACTGACCCTGAGGGGATGTGGAGGTGGCTCAGTGCCTCTGATGGCATCAGGCCTTCACAGGGTCTGGTGCTGTTAGTCATTCCTGGAATACGGAATGTGTCCCAGGGCCAGACTCCACTGTCTTGGGTCTCACACCCTTGGGTGTACAACCTCATCCCACCTCCTGTAGAAAGTGAACCTCCCAGTCCTCCTATCTGGGAAGAAAGCTGGGGAGGCTGCAGGCAGCAGGATAGAGCCCAGGGGCCAGCACAGGACTCCTCCTTATTTATTTAGCTAGATCCTTTCTTTCATGCTAGTCATCTGGCAGGTTGTGATACTAAATGTGCTTGTATCTGTCTGGGCCTGGCTTTCCGGTGGTGGTGCAGAGGTCTGCGGGTACATGCATGCCGCTCCCCTGGGAGCTTGTGCTTACTGGAAGGACCATGCAGTGTGGGGCGCAGGGCTGAGTGCTCCAGGGCTGTACCTTCCCTGCCTCTCTGTCCCGGTGCTGCTCCATGCTTCTGGAGAGTGGTGAGTTCCCAGTGCAGGGTGTGTTTGGACCTCAGGGCCACCTGCCCTTGTGCTTTGCCATGTCCTGGACCTGGTGCTGTAACAACCATACCTCTAATTAAAGGTAGACTGACCCAAATTGCTGCCCTGTGCTTCTTTCCATGCTCTGTAGGCCAGCGTCGGTCAGCCCTGGGGTGGTGGGTGCAAATGCTGCTGGAGCAGGTGTGGGGTTGCTTGGTGTCTGTCTGTGTCCCCAGGGCACCCCTCCCAGGCTGAGCATTGGAGATGGAGGAGCCAGCTCCACTGTGCTTTTCCCTGTCCTCCGAACTGGAGTTGTTGCTAACCTCAGCTCTGTAACCATGTGTGGCAGGGCTGCCCTGGGGCATCTGAGCTTGGACCTTCCCCAGCAGGCATTTCTATTTAGCCAGAGAAATACCCCATTGTGTCAGTGCTGAGCTCCACATGCTGCCAAATCCTGCCCAAGTCGTCTGCCTCCATGCATTAGGCAGGGTGGGAGCATGCAGTGGAGAGGAGCTCAGTGGTGGAGCTGCTTTTTTTTTTTTGACTGCTCTCATCCTGGTGGGTGCAATGGGGTGGGGGCTCTGCGGCAAACCCAACCCATAAATGTTCTGGGTTAAAAATAATCTGTCAGAAAAGGGAGTGGGGGGAGAAGAGAGGCTATTTTTAACCCAGCATGCACCAGCATTTGGTTCTGGTGTTGGTCTGCAGTCAGTCTGCATCACTGCAGCTGGGAAAATATGGCTTCATCCTGCAGCCCTGATAGAAGAGCATACTTCCTGGCCTGATCCTGCTGCCTTTGTACCACGGTCCTGCTCCTTTGTCCCAGCTGTGTTCCCTCTTCCACCCCTGGCTTGTGTGCCCTGGGAAAAGCAACAGTGCCTGGCATAGCAGTACCCTGCAGGAGAGTGGTGATTTGGTGGGGAGGCAAAAGACATGTCCCCTTCTTTGCTAATGCTGCACACTGATGTTCAGCTCATCCAAAACCTGCCTGGGATGCCTTGTGCAGGAATTGAATTGTTGACTTTGCTGCTTTGGGTGCTCTCTGCATTTTTGGTAAGTGGGTCCCTTTGCAGCAGCAGAACATGGTTCTTGACTTGAAAGACTCTCATCTCAGTGAGAAAGTGAAGAGGTTCAATGCACTTGTTTTATCCTAGAAGGCATGAGATGAATACCAGGAGAAAGGTTTGCTTGTAGGAAAAGTCATGGTCAGCTGGTCAGAACAATCTAGGGCTCGATTAACTTTGGGTAATCAGAGCAGAGAACTACTGGAAAAGCCTTGCCCAGGGTCACAATCTGTAGTGGTCAGCACAAGGGCGTGACTGGCCTGAGGCAGAGACTCTGCTCACCTGAAGAGCTGCTTGGACAGTGCTGAGGTAATTGCTGCTGCTAGCCTGAACCACAAGGCATTTTGGTCATTTGGAGTGCTTCAAAGGGGCTCCCTCCCATCTTCTAAGGAGTAAAGGAGGATCATTTTACTTTGGATTTTTCTGCCCCAGTGTTCTAGGGGGCATTCGAAGCAGGAGGAGGGAAGACTGCTGTTACCAGGCCATCAGAGCAAAAGTAATTCCACATCAGCAGTGGTGTCACAACCTTATGTAACGAGCAGGCTAGGCCACGGGAGAAGAGCTTGGTGGCATGGTGTGCTGTCATGTTGGCAACCTGTGCTTTGCATGCTTGTGGAGCTAAGTGCAGGAGGTGGGCTAGAGCCTGTCAAGGGCTGAGAGCACCTCACTGAGTACTGAGGACCTTTGGAGGCATGTGGGAGGAAACAGGCTGGGGAACAAGATTTCAGGCTGGTTTTGGTCTTCAGAAAAAGCAGGCAGACATAAAAAACAATCCTGCAACGTGCCATCCCTGGGGCAGCTAGTAGGGCTGCGTGCAGCTCAAGTTGAGGGGCCTAGGAGTAGTGGTGCCTGCTTGGCAGCACAGTCCTGTTGCAGCCAAATGAATGCATCCCCAATGGAGCTGCCCAAGTTGCTCCAAAGGCTAATTGTCTTGGGGGTGTAGAGATGGGACAAGGCTGTGTGTGCAATGTGAAATGGTGTGTGATGTGAGTGAGCCTGCAGGACCTGGGTGTGCATTTGCCTGAGTGCTGGACAGAGAGGAAGAATAGTGATGGTGTGGTGAAGGAGGGCAAGGGGAGGGGGAAGATGAGGATGGTCTCCAGCCAGCAGCAAATGAGGAGAGAGTCCTTGAAATGAAAGTCCCAGCAGCATGTCCTGGCCTGACAAAAGTATCCCTCATCTTGGGACTCCCATCAGGGCTTCTTGCCTCCCTGGCCACTGGGACCTCCTTGGTAGTTGCCACTTGAGCTGTGTTGTGTTTGAGCAGGACTGTGTGGGTGCCAGTGCCATTTGTGCTGGTGGCCTGGGGCAAGTCAGCAGCCTGTCTGGGTGTTGAGCTTGCACTGGGGACAGGAGGGAGTATCAGTTTGGATGAGCCAGACAATAGTGGCAGGGGAGCCATGGTCATCATGTCCTGTGGACATCTGGGCGAGGGGAAGCCACGTACTGCTTTGGGCCAGGGCTAAATCCTCAGTGCAAGTGGGCAAAAGGATGTTTGGAGCCAGTTCCAGCCACTCATCAGCAGCATGCCAGAGCCCGATCAGCGCCGCTCAGCCATCACCCTGGCTTGTGTCTCTGTGTCCAGGATGGCAGTGGCACTCTCCAGCGCAGCAGCTCCCTGGGAAAAATCCGGGATGTGATACGGAGGAGCAGTGAGATGTTGGTCAAGAAACTGCAGGGCAATGGTCCTCTGGAGCCCAGGAACACCAAGTACGTGCAAGGGTCAGGCTGCATACAGGGCAGGCGGGGGCCCTGCCACCTTGTGTGTCTGGATCTGACCACTCACGGCACGATCACATCTGCTCTCCTCTGCTTTCTTGTAGTATGAAACGAGCTGCGTCCTTAAATTACCTGCACAAGTCTAGCGATGCTTCATTTGAGGTAAGCGCAGTGTGAGTGGTGGGGCTGGTACAGGAATGCATGTGAAGCTGGGGGCTGTGTGGCCAGCGGTGCAGGGGGTGAGGGGCATAATAGTGGGCCCCAGGTGCAGTGGTGAGAACCCTTGAGTTTGTAGCCCCTCATCTGAGGTCAGAGCTCCCAACTCTGAAGGTGTTGCTTCCACGTACCCACCTCCTTCCCCACAAAGCTCACACAGATTGGGAGAAAAGGCAGCAAGTGCTGTGTGTAACAGCAGCACCAGGGCTGTCTTGACTTCCAAGGCAAGGGGTGCAGGAGTTGGGGTAGCAGCTTTGGGGACACGGGGGTCGATTGCAGGTACCTCATGGGCACTGTATTTTTTCCAGGGCACCCAAGGCCTCCGTGCGGAGAGCAGAGGCCTGAGCGCCAGCAGCATGGACCTGTCCTCCCACAGCTCCCTGCTCTCCTCCAACTGAGCTGGTGGCTCTGCTGCTGGGCACCCTGGCTTCACGCTGCACGGGGCAGCGCCCGGCACCTCCCACACCACCTACTCTGTTCTCCCCGTCACCGGTTCTCGTGCCACCGTCTGCCTGTCCAGCCCGGCCTACCCCGGGGGTCCCTAGCTAGTTCGGGCACCGCAGCCCGCCCGCATGCTCCTCTGCTGCTCACCGGTGCCCGCAGCTCTGGTGGCCGCATGCTCGGTACCGGTCATACACGCTCGCCAGGTAGAATCGCCAGCCCGGGGAGGGGGCTGTCCCCGGGCTGGGGCAGCGGCGGGTGTGCCCCATGCCCCCGGGACACGGATCCCCCGCCGGATGATCGCTGTACTTTATTTTATTAAATAAAACCGACCCTAGAAGCGACCGCGCCTCGGTCTGAGGGGGATGGGGGGTGGGGTGGGGACGGGGAGGGCGCCGCCTGCCGGAGGGACAGCGGCGACACGCTCCGCGCGGTCCGCCGCAGCGCCAGGGGGCGCTGTCCGCCGTGCTGGGCCGCCCCGGGGCGGTCCCCGTCGCGTTCCCGGCGGACGCGATGGCGCGGATCACGCTGGAGGACCTGGAGCGGCTGGGCGAGGAGCCCGCGGCCCCCGACGGGGACGGCAGCGACAGCGAGGACGACCAGGAGGAGCAGGGACGGCTGTTCGCTCACTGGGAGGCCGTGGCCAGCACGCACCGAGTGAGCCTGCCCCGAGGTGAGCGCCGGGCCTGCCGGAGCTGACGGCACGGACCGGGACTCCTGCGCTGCGGCCGGGGCGAGCCTCGTCTCTCGTGTGCTTTGCCTTGCAGACATGGCAGGCCCGATCGCCCAGATGGCCCGGCACAGCCAGGCTCGCGAGCCCGTGCCGTACATCTCCCTCTCGCAGCACGGGAAGGTGAGGCCTGACCCTCTCCGCACACCCGGCTTCTCGCCCGCTGCCCGCCCGTGGTGAGGCTGCCTCGGGTGCTGCCGCCAGCCCGGGGAGTAGGAAGAGCCTCTCCCTGGCAGGGAAGGTGCCTCGTGTCGGCGTGCGCACACCAGCCTCGCCGGGGTTCCTGCAGCACAGCAGCCGGGATGGCACCTCTGGATCGGTGCAGTATTGTGCCACTCCTGCACATCCTCCTGTGTAGAGTAATGGCAATGCTCAGCTTCCCGGGCTTTATTTTAAAATTGGATAAGTCGTGCTGCTTTCTCTGGTCTTCTGACTGACTACCAGCTGCCTCCTTTGCCAGCCTATCCTCTTGCTGGGGTGGGCACATTTACGAAAGTGAACTTTCAGTTCAGAACCTGCTCCCTGCCGTTCTCCAAACACCTTGTTGCATAGCTCCAAGTCTCCCAGTCCTGCTGGCTTTGTGTTTGTGCGAGTTATGTTGGCTGGTTGAGCTGGAGATTTCAGCTGGCACAAGATAAAGATGTGTCTGTGGCGAATACAGGGCCTGTGACCCTGGCTGTCAGATGCGAACGGGTGTTGTTATTTGTCACAACCACCAATCCAAACATGGTATCTTCTTCTGAAGATCTTCTCTTTGTGCTGGCTAAGATGCACACTTACTCTCATCTCTTGCACATAAGGGTGCTTCTGTGCTTTGAGAAATAACTGCTTGTCAGACTGGTTCTTGTGTCTCTGCAGGCCTAGTTGGGCTTTCTACCAAGAAGACATCTGTCAGTTGTCCTCTATATGAGAAGTGGTTAACCAATTTCTTCTGGGCTGAGGTCCAGCACTCCCTGTCAAACATGTCTGAGCATGTGGGTTGTGCAGCTCTGAACTGGGGCTTCACCACACTCTCTCTTTCCTTGTTTTGGGTCCCAGGGACTTAATCTGGCTTTTTCTCTGCCTGTGTCAGAAATGGGGCCCCAAGACTTTGTGGGAACCAAAGAGCTGTTGTTGTTGTTGGCATCCCATCTGTGCCTGAGGAGGATTCTTGGAGTGTGAGGCTGAGTGAGAAGAGTCACTGCCTGACATCAGTGCTGAGGCAACTTTGGAGCTGGGGCTCTTAGGGACACATTTGCCAGGCTCTGGCAGATCAGTAGTATTTGGTTGCTTCTCCTGATCTATCAGGGCTACAAGCCCTCATCCTCTTGGAGGCAAGCAAATTATTATGCCACCTACAGCACTGTGCTTTATCACCATTCAGTCTCCAGCTCAGTCAGGCCTCAGTTCCCCAGCTCACATTGCAGGGATCTGTTGCTGCTGCATCTCTGTGAAGCATCTTCGGTATTTCTCCTGGCTAAGTGTCATCCAGAGTGATGGTGTAAGGATCAGGCTGGCACAACCAGACACTGTGACTTCCTGGGCTGATTGGTTTATTGCAGGTGGTATGGCAGATGAGAGTTGCAAGTTAGAGGGATTGGTGGTTTCCTTGCTTGGAAAATGCTCTTGCTCTTGCTCTGCTCTGCTTTGCTTGGTGGGACAATGGCAGGCATGGCCCCAGCTAGAGGGTGAATGCCCACAGTGTTTTGGGGCACTTCCTACTGGCATCCCACTCATGCACACAAGTGGGCCTGGTGCCTTCCTTCTGCCTTTGGTTTGGCTTTCAGGGTAGACACCTGATTTGGGTGGAGGCTCAGGGAGGCTGCACCCAGTGCTGAGTCTTGTCACAGCTTCCTGGCTCCGTCACTGCCAGCACACCTGTGGAAGCAAGAAGTTTGGGAAAATGCCCTGAGCTCTATGGAACAAGGTTGTCTCATGACCACTTTGATCTGGCTGAAAAACAAGCTGAGAGCAGGAAATAGGTGCTGGTTACAACTTCCCAGCCCTTGTTTACATGTTACCTGTGGTCACAAACATGCCATGAGCTGACGTATGAACATATCCAGATGCAATTTCCCCACTCCCCTTTCCCCCCTTCTGTGTCAGGTTTGTCCAGAATACTGGATATTCTGTGTTGGGAATAGAGATTTTAACCCTTCCCACGAAATTCCACAGCTGGGTTCATGTCTCTTCTTCCTCCTGTCACTTCTTGGTTTGGGAGAAGGATCTGAGGAGTTTTATTCCACTCTTCACAACTCTTCTGAGTGCTAGAGGTCTTCTGCCAGATTTTCCCTTCTACTGGGCAGGAATATTTCTGTTATCCTCTGTGCACACAGTGTTCCAGGGAAGAGGCACTGCACGTGAGAACAACATCAACCTTACTGGGGGCCTTTGGGTGCCTGGAATCAGGAACATCCTTGTGAGTAGGCCGGACAGAGACCGAAGAGGAACTGAAAGTCCTGTGCCCCTTGCTGAGGATGTGCTGCATTCCTTGTGCATGCCAGGAGCCTCCAGACCCCCTTGCACCCTGTCCCTTGTCTGTGCCTTTCCTTTTGCTGACTTCTGCTCACCTTTGCCCAGTGCTCATAAGTATCCTTGTCTGAGGTGCGTGTGATGCCAGCTCCCCTCACCTTCTTTGTCCTGCTCTGCCAACCACTGCCTAGCAGGGGCTCTCCTTTTGGCAGGCCCGTGTCTCCCCGCTTCTTGCCTGTCAGTGTTGGTTTCCCATCCAGCTGCTGCAGTGTTGTCAGTGTGCTCAACTCTGACTTGGCTTGTCTGTGGCCTGTTTCAGTGCGAGGAAGCGGCCTACGAGGAGCGACAGTACCCAGCTGGGAAGTGGGCCTGTGTCACCATGGGGGAGCCCATGTATGAGCAGAGCATCTCCATGAGCTTCATGAAGCTCATGCGCTACATCTGCAAGGAGAACTCTGTAGGTGTGTGCAGGCAGGGGCTGGAGGGGCTGGCAGGCTGCACAGAGGGAGGGCTTTGCCACTGTCCGTCTGGAGTGGGGAGGAGGGCTGCTGCTGCTGCTGCTGCTAACACACGTGTCTCACTGCCTGCCTCCTCTTTTCAGGTTGCCATCTGGGCATGACAGTCCCAGTGCTCAACGAAATCCATCTGACCAAGGAGGGGACCATGCTGGAGCGTGAGGTCCTAACTGCCTATTATCTCCCAGGAGAGTTCCAGCAAAACCCCCCTGTTCCCATGGACCCTGAAATCCACATCATCGAGAGGGCACCGCTCCGGGTTATAACCAGGTGACCCCAGCTCCAGAGGTGTTTTCTCAGCTCAGCAGAGATGAACAAACTCCCTGCATGGCTGCTGTGGTTCCTTGGGCAGAGGGACGGGAGCTCTGGCTGTGGGAATGTGCTGGCTTTGTTGCTTACACTGCTCCCTTTGCTGCAGGGTTTTCTATGGGATGACCACTGAGGAGACAATTCTGCGGGAGATCAGTCTCTTCTGGGAGCTCTTGGGCTCCACAGACATGGTGGTGCGGGAAACCTACATTGTGGCTTCTTACGAAAATCCCAGTGTCCCTCAGCGTCGCAACGAGATCTGGGAGGGCTGCCGGGCAGAGTGAGTTCCCTCCGTCACCGCAAGCCAGCACGCGACCGGACCCAGTGTAGATGGCAGTTCTGACCCAAAGGAGACGGAGCACATCCCGACCTGCTATTCACCCACACAGTGAGAGACCAAGAGACTGCAGGGTGGGCTCCCAGCCTGTCCTGCGAGGGTCCTGCCAGGGGAAATCCCACCTGGTCTGCACTTCACCTGCCCCCACAGCTGAGGCTGGAACTGGCACCAAGGACAATCTCTAGAGCAAGCTCTTGATGGGAAGCACGTGGTGGGGGCTCATTAAGGCAGTAACCATATGGGCTTGTGCAATGTGCTATAGCCTGACCTGCGCTGGGCTTGCAGAGCTGTGCCAGGGAGGCTGGTGGGTCTAGTGGTGGACAGCATCACAAGGTGATAGTGTCCAGAAGGCAAATGACTGTGTACAAGATGTGGGGCTTGGTGTGGCCTCTGGCCTGCTTCCTGTGAGAATGGCTGCCTGTCCTGAACAGAGCCACTGAAATGCTGCTACAGAGACGGTTGGGTTCAAAGGGGAAAAGGGCTTGAATTCAGGTGTGAATCCTGAATGTTTCCTGCTGGGGTGGTTCTCTTTGGGCTGTAGGGTGCCTCCCTGGCTGTCACTCACCATTCCTCTGCCAGGACTGAGGTGCTGGCAACCTTTGTCCGTCTGTCGTGGGTGCTGTTCTGCAGTCCTGCTGTGAGCTAAGAGGGGCAGGTCCAGAGAGAAGCAGCAGTGGCACCACTGTGTGTTGTGTTGTGCATTGATCAGTGAGTTTCACATCCATGAATACTGTCTTGCTTTCCTGGGGGAAGCTGGCAGTGCCAACAATAAATAAACCCAGCTCAAACCACTGCAGCTACAGAACACTGATGGTGGGGATGGGGTGGGTGGGTTGGCTTGGGAAGAGCCTTGCTGTCTCCTTCCTGGAGATGCTCCAGGCTGCAAAGCTGTGGCTAATTAGAAGGGTTCTGATTAGCCCAGGTTACAGCTTCCTGTTCAGCTAAGCACAGCCTCTGCATTACTGCATAGGCTGCTTCCATTTCTTCTCCAAGAACTATGGGCACACTCCCCTGCAGGTAAGGTGATTTTCTCTTGGATGGGATCTGCCTCATTTTTCCCTGGTGCAGAAGCTGGATACTGTGGCTGTACTCCACATGGGCACCTGATCTTTGGGGGTGAGAATTCAAATGTGACTGCATGTCATGCTGGTTGGCTGCAGGAACTGGTGCACTCCTGCAGAAACGTGCTTAACTGGCTTGGTGCAGAGAGACTTTTGACTGCTTCTGACCCAGTTCCCAATGAGTTTCCTCATGCTATATGCCTTGCTGCCTGCTGCTGTTGCTCAAACTCCAGCTCAGGCCCTTTGGCCCTACACTACAGCTGAGGGTAGGAATGGCAGGAAAGCCTGGCCAGCTCTGTGGTCTCACTGCCCAGCAGCAGAGGTGGCTTCTGCCACTCCTTTCTCCAGTCAGATGCTGCTCACTGTCCTCTCCAGGCTGGCTTGCCCTCTGCCTCTGGGGAGCCTGGATGTCCAGCCTGTGGCTGTGGGGAGAGTGAGGCTGAGCATGATACACCCTTCCGTGCAAGGGAGCTTGAGGCAGAGTCTGGGTAAGCACAGCAAGGGCTGACAGCAGTTTTCTGGCTATCTTGTAATACAGTTCTTGTTCCTGGGCCACTAAAGGCAATATGGACCCAGGAGAGGCAGTGACAGCCTGCAGCACTGAGGGCTGATGTGGCAAGTGCTCCTCAGAGAGGTCATGATACCTGGATCAGTAGTGCTTAGCTCACTTTCCCTCCCCAGGAAAGAGAAGCAATTCCCTGAAGCTGGGATCAGGTGGCTCAGTATCAGTGGAGAGCAAAGTCTGCTAGTGTGTAGGGGAGAGAGACCCTTTCTCTTAGTATAGAGAATAGCTGTTTTGCTTGCCCTAAGCTTGCAGGTGGAACTAAAACTTCCTGTCTAGAGGGTGTTGAATAGGCTACCACTTCCTCTGAGGTTGCTTGGTCCCCACCCAAAACCAGAACAGCTTTTGGTGGTAGGAGGTAGTGGCTTTCCTATGAGAGGGGACTGGTCTGTGGTTACTGGCAAAGTTCCACAGCTGCATGCCCTGTGGGAGCAGCTCTGTGATCTCCCAGGAGGGGGCAACGGTGGGGGCTTCTAGTGCAGCACCAGGCTGGCACCTCCACACAGGGCAGCAAGCACACTCCAATCCTGTGCCACAGGTTTTGCTGAGTTAAGGCTCCAGCATTCTCCGTGATGGATCCAGCAGTGCTCAGGGCCATGTCTGATGGCGAGTCTTTCACACAGTACCAAAACCAGTATTTTGGAGGCTCAACAAACCGGCTGGAAAGCTGCTGTTGAGAGTGACAACTACCAGAGCCGGTGGTGCAGGGCTGCAGCAGGTTCCACCAGAGGCATTGGGTCGGGCAAAGAGGCTCCAAGTGTGGGCCATGCAGATGGCCAGACTAGCTCTTACTGCTTTGTCTCGTCTTGGGTCCTGCCGAGGAGTAGCAAAGGAGCAGGCAGCGTGCCGTGCATGGGGACTGTGGTGTCCAGCCCTCTGCCCGTAGCAGGGTGCGAAGCCCCTGGCTCCTCGCTGCCCCGGTGGCTTCACAGGGTTTCTCACAGCGGTACAGACCGGGAGCTTCTGCCATCAGTTTAACAAACAGCCCGGCTACGAGGAGCCCCTGGGCGGGAGGGTAGCTCCGCCGCCTCCTTGCTGCTCGGGGCTCCCCGGAGGCGCTGGCAGGAGCAGGGAGGGTACGCAGGGGCTCCCGGCGCGACCCTCCCCGCCCCCCTTGCCGCTGGGGCTCTGCGGGGGATGGCGCCAGCGAGCCGTGAGCATCGAGCACCGTGGTGGAGACACGGGGGGCCGAGCCGGGCGCTGCCCGGGGGACCCCACTCCTCCCGACCCCGCCCGGTTTCCGGTGGCCGCCCCTCCTCCGGAACCCCTCCCGGCGGCGGCGGGCGGGGCGGCGGCGGCGGCATGGCTGGGGTCCGGCGGGCACGCTGACCGGCGCAGGGGATGGCGGCAGTGCGGAGGATGGCGGCGGTGCGGGCACTGCTGGTGCTGGGTGAGTGCGGGCCGGGATAGCCACCGCAGCCTCCCCCGCCCCGGGAATGTGGGTCCCGTCGGTGGGGCGGGGGCGGCGGAGCTCCGCGCCTCCCCTCCCTCCCCTCCCGTCCGTGGCTGGGCCGCGCTGGGGCCGGCGGGCGGGGGTCCACGGCCGGCCCCGGGGGAAGAGGTGGTACGGCGTGTCCGGGGCCGAGCCTCCGGTGGTCCGCGCCCCCCAGGAGTGCCTGTGAGCCCGGCGGCGATGGGGGCCGCTCGTCCCGCCGGACTCGGGCGGCGGAGCAGGGGCTCCGTGAGGCCCCATCTGTTCCCCCCAGGGGGCGGCCGCGCCCCCGCTCCGCGCAGCCCCGCTGTGCTCCGGTAGCCGCCGGGGCGCCTCGCCCGGCTCCCCTTCCCCGGCGTGCGCCGGCTCGCCCTGCCCGCCCGCTCGCTCCGAAGAGGGAGCGTCGTGCCGAAATCCACAGGGATGCAAATACGCCGGACGTTTACTGTCTGGGATCCGGCGAGCAGGCGCCCCCGGAGCAGCGCGCTTCCCGGAGACCCCTTTAGCGGAGCTTGGCTCCGACCCGCGTCCCTCCCGCCCCGTGGGCAGGGTTGACACCGGGAAGGCTGCGTGGAGCAGCGGGTGGTTTTCCTCTGAATTCTGGTCAGATCAGAACCCGGAGAAGAAACAGTGGGAACACAGGAGTTCCCACCCGTGGAGATTAACCCCCTGGCCGCTGAGGGGGTTTTGTCCCTTGCAGAGCGCATCTGGATGAGCCCTCTGCCCCGCCTCTCGTGCCACCCTCCCTTTCCGAGCTCTGTGGCCCCTTGATTTTCCTGGCTGCCGCTTTTCTCAGTGTCCAACTGCAACTCTCCTTCACTCGCTCTGCTCCGTGGTGTTTCTCCACACTGACCTCCTAGCACTGTTTCCCTTGTCTGAGGAGCCCAAGGTCGTGGTTGTGCGTGAGAGCCACAGGGGTTGTAGGCTGTCTTTCAGCCTGGCTTTGAAGGGTCCCACGGCTGCCCCATGCCACATCACCTCGTTTCTTCACTTAGGAATCTTGCAGACAGGTAGGGTCCTGCATTTTGCCAGTAGCTGTTTGCAGTCCCTTCTGTCTCACTGTGCACATTTGTAGAGTTTGCTTTGCAGTTTCTGCTGTAATATCAAGAGCAATCTTAGTTTAGCGCCTGGGTAGAATACTGCCTCTGAGGGAAGGATATCTATAGTGCTGCTGCCCGTCGATATCTGGAGCCGTGGCTGAGCCCTGCTGCCAGGCGGCAAGTAGTGTCCAATTTACAGCTGATAAGCACGAAAAGCAGCACTTACTTAGCTGATTAGCGCCGTGATTGCCGCCCGCCTTGACAGCCTTCTTGGAAGGCTGTTTCTGGAGGGGGAGTGCATGCTTAGCTTGGGCTCTGGTTTGAAGTCGTAGGGCCCTTTGGACATGCCACAGCATTCACTTACGTGCCAGCAGGCCACTACTGGCAGCTGGGATGTGCAGACCTGCCTGTGAGGGCTGTCTGTTGCCTTTTCTGCCACTCTGCAGTTGCTGGAGTTTCTGTGCTCCTCCAATCACGTACTCTCCTCCTGGTTTCTCTTGCTCAGCAGGACCTCATCCTACAGCACTGGGGGGAGCATGCAGCTGTCCCACTCACAGACACTGTAAAAAATCTCAGGCGCCATCGGTGTAGCCAAAATGTGCAGTTCGATGTCTAGGTTTTATGGGCTAGTGGTAAGTTTTGTTGGCTGCAGGGCATTGTCTCTCTTTGCCTGTGGATGCTGTTTGGAAAGAGCACTGGGGAATGACCTGGGAGGTGTGGAGTATTCATGGCTCCCAGGTCCTTTGCCATGTATGTTCCAGCAGTGCTCGGTGCCTGGTCACTCTTCCTCCACTTCCATTGTTCAGCGAAGCTGTGATCTTTCTGGCAGTGGCACTGCAGCATGCCAGATGTGTGCTGACTTCTGCTGGAACATGTGGTTGAAATGCTAGCAGAGGAAATATTTGCTGAGTCAACTTTCCTTTAAAGCAAAAAAACCCCAAAAGGTCCGTTTTATTCTGGAAATGCCTTCATGTCCTGTGTTGAGCTGTGTGTTTCTGTGTGGCAGTGCTTTTCTTGTGCTTGCTAGCAAGCCTGATCTTAAAGAAGAAAATTTCTGAAAACAGGAATGATCTGATCCCCCTTGGGACTTGGCTGTGTTCAGACAGTGCTCTGGGCAGGCTGGAACCTCGATGTGGCAGGAGCTTCAAAGGCATGGCAACTCTACAGTCGCGGCCATAGGCACTTCTTTGTCTGCACAGTGGGGTCCTGAATCACTGGGAACTGGCAGCGACCAGGGAGTTGTCGTGTTTAAAGGTCCTTTAAAGATGTGCTCTGAGCTCTTAATTGACCTGAAATGAGGCCATCTTCTAAAAGGAGATGGGCAGATGTTTAAACTGCAGCAAGCAGTGTATTTAGTTGCCTGCTGGGTGATGAATGTTCTTGCTGATCGGAGCGTTTCCTCCCAGTTCGCTGAATACCTGAGTGGATGGCAGCTCACATCTGCTAATTGCTCAGATGGGTAGCTCTCACCTTGTTTAGCCAGAAGCTGGTCCGTGCTGCATCCAACGAGACTGGCATGTGTGTCGTGGGAAGGCAGGCTGTGCTTTCTCTAAAGGCTGTGGAACGCAAGGGGAATGGAGGGAAGAAGGTAAGAAAGGGGTAGGAAGAGAAGAGACTGGCCTTGGGGCAATCGACAAGAACACGAGGGCCAGTTTGGCTGTAAGTGATAAGGCACTTCAAAAAGATCTGAAGGCTGTGAGGCCTGGTTACAGGTATTTACTAGAGGATCTTTACACTAATATTTTTCTTGCCTTCGTTTCAATTCATCTGCTATTTAAGTTGAAAAGATCAAAGCTGTATTCCAGCAAGCACACGTGGACTAAAATAAATAGCAGGACTTAGTACACCTCTTCCCAGTGAATAAACACTCTTTCCTTTCTGAACATTTTCAAGCATACCTCTCAGGCCTGGAATGCAAAATATTTCACATTAGCAGTGGGTGTTTCCACTGCTTTCGATATTTGGGAACTTGGAACAAATGCTTATTTAGAAGTGGACAGACTTGGGTACAAACGTGCTCTTTGTGAAGGCAGTTGCTGCCTTGGTGTTTGGAGGGAAATTCCCTTGAGATTGGAGGACACGCAATTGTTTATCCAAACCCCAAGGAACAGTTCTCCTTCTCCTAACATGAGTGTCAGTCTCATGGGCTGGGACAGGCAGCTCTTTGGAGGCCTGGAGGGCAGTGAGACTAGCAAGATGCTTTGCAGATCACAGGAACATTATTCTTGATGAGGTTTAAGTTGCACAGGGTGTTAGCTTTGGGTTTGATGAGATTTGCAGAGGCTGTGAACCACCACAGTGAATTTTGCTGTGTAAGGGAAAGAGGCAGCCCCACCTTTGGCATGGCAGTACCTGCTGGAGAAGGCTGAGCATATCCGAGGTGAGAGAAGAGCAACTTGAGTGTCTTTTACCTTTGCAAGAAATGAACTGTGTCTTCGAGAAGAGGAGGAAGAGAGATGGAGAAATGATAATTTGACAGTCGGTAACATGTTGTTTCCTGGGCTCAGTGTGTGTTTCAGCATGGCAGAGGTGCCAAGGTGGGTGGCCTCATTCCATGTCTTGCTCCTTACCTGGAGGATATTGGGAGGTGGCATCCAAGAGCTGCTTGTAAATGCTTTTAGTCTGTTGGAAGAGCAGATGTTGTATTGCACAGAGGGGTTAAAGGGCTGTGCTGTGCCTGTAGCATACCTTGTGTGCTGCCTTGCCTGAAAGAAGCAGTTGCACTGCTGGACACGGAAGGGTTTGTTCTCTGAGGGAGACCTGAGGAGGAAGGGGTGGGGATGCTGCAGATTTTCCAGCTTTTCATGTGGCTGCTGCTAAAGCAGTGGCCATTCTCTGGGCTTTGCCATGGTTTGGAGGCTCTGCACATGGTCTTGTTCCTGATGTCCTTGTGAGCTTTCAGCGGTCCAGAAACATTGGGCTGTGGTTTTTAGGGAGGTTGTTCAGAGGGAGTTGCAAGTAAGGCGAGGGACACTTGGGTCTTTTAGAAACCTTTTTGCTTGCTTCTTGATGCCAACACTGAACCACAGCATATGGAAGCAAGCACAGGGATTTTTGGTTCTGGAGGATGTGGCCCATTCAGAGTCCTGCACTTCTATCTCCTTCATCTTAGCAGACGCTGTCAGGATCTGCTCTGCTGGTTGTGTTGATGAGCTGTCAGCTCTCTCCTTTTCCTTGCCTATCACAGTGGCTGCCTTCCTGCGCTGCTGTTGGGTGTTATGGGAAGGAGCAGTGTCAGGTCACCTCTGGAGTCACACAGGACCAGCAAATCCACCTTTGCATTGCAGTGGGAGCTGTTGTTTTTGCTATTTGGTTTAGAGTGGACAGCTGGTGTGCCTATAAAAGGACCAGACTGAAGGAAGGATCGTCTTTGTGGAGAAGACCATCTCCTGTTTCACTCTTCCTGTGCCTTCTGAATGTATCACTGTGGAGGCAGTAGGAAGGAAAAGAGGCTTGCAAGGCGTGTCTTTACATGGATGTAGGTTGGTTTGGGAACTAGACCAGAGTCTTGATTTGCAGGAGGCACACAGGTGTCTGTAGTCTCAGGGAGTGAAGCACTGGAAGAACAGTTGTTTGGGGTCTCTTCTAGAAACAGGTGCAGGAAGAGGGCAAAGGCTGGTTGTAGCAAAGCTCCTGTGAGCTCTTGAGGTTGAAGGCATATTCAGTGTTTTAAGCACCTGCAGCTCTCCAGGTCCAGGCTGTGGATCCAGGTGCTTCTTGTATAAAGGTTGAATGGGTTCATCCAGCATTTCCTATTGTGTCTGCCTTCTTTGGCACGTTGCAACACAGTGAGCATGAACCCATGCCACCCAGTCAAGGCAAGGACTCCATTTCTGGTCATTCCTTTGTTCCAGGGAAATACTTGGCAGTAAGCACTGTTCTGTATTTACCTGTGTCTCTTTTTAATCTCTGCAGCTCTTGCTGAGTAGCTGTGGAAGGTCTTCAAGCCAAAACACAAGTGGTCTTTGTTTCAAAGCATCAATTTGTGTTGGCAGCCAGGTCTGCAGTGCATGTGCTTTTCATTGACTGCTGCTTCAACTCCATTTCTCACTCCTGCCAGCTCTTTTTTAAACTTCATACAGAAGTGTTTTTCCTGAGCTTAAAAGGCTGACCTGTACAGTACTTCTAGTCTTAACTTAAGCCTTGTCTTTTTCAGGGAAGTAGTCTCTGTCTGGTCACAGAATAGACTGTTTACCTCTGCTTTGAGAGATAACTAATACATGCTGTCTGATCAGCAAAGAGAGGGGCAGCTTCAGAGTGGTTTGCAAGTTTCTGAAAGCCTAGTCTGTGTGCCTGGGATGAGGAGTTTTGATGTGCCTGCCCAGCTCTGACTTTTCCCAAGCTTGCTTGTGTTAGCAGTTTGGGAAAGTTGATGGGTGGGTGCTATTTTGATACTCTTTGCAGGCTGTTACTGCCTGGGGCTGCTCCTTTTATTTGATCAGCTTTCAAAAATCCATCCTCTATTCTCTGATTTTGACCTTCTGAAATTGTTCTGCAAGGGCATCTCTTGAAAATGCATTCTAATCCTTAAAAATTCTAAGTGCCATCCAGGCAAGGCTCATGTTCTAATTAAAACATTTCTGTTGGTAGTGAGCAGATGAATGCTGAGGTGTTCAGGTGCCCCAGAGAGCAGAATGAAAACCATCCAGGTCCAACTGCAGAATTCAGGATGGAACAGTGAGGATCACTCGGGAACTCCTGTCTCCCTGCACGGGGGTGCACACAAGTTGTGTGTCAGGAGAGGGAGCATGGCTGGTTTTAACTGATGATTCCTCCTGTGAGATGGTGCTTGCCAGTGGGATACCAGTGGCCCATCTTCTCCTTGTCAAATTAGGCCCTGACTTGAATGGAGCGGGCAGGGATTTTGGCATTTGTGAACTGGAGTGCTCACAGGGCCCCTGAGCCTGCATGAATTGAATCCACTGCTGCCAGGTGGTCTGCACCTCTGTGAGGTTGGGATGTCTTGGATTGATGGTCCTATTGTGCAGGATGATGAATGAGGAAAACTGATACAAGCAGATTCCTGTCTGGAAGGTGGTGTGACACATTTGATTTCAGGGCATGAACCTTCTCTCTTTGGAAAACAAGATGCTGCATGCTGGGAGAAAGCAATGACATGGGGTTGCTGTCTCTGCTGGGACCTGATGCAGAAAGGAGCTGGGGTTTAGGTGAGTGAGGATTACAAGTGATCTGTGTTCTGACCTGTGTTCAGTTCCTAGATGACTTTTGTCCAACCAGACAGCAGTGTCTGTGAGTGCTGTGAGCTCAGACCTCGGTGCTAATGACAGATGTTTGTAGCTGTAAGATGACAGGCTTTATAACTTTTCCTCTCTCGCGATGCTGTTGTGAAATGAGGTTTGTCCCAGCAGCAGGATTTTACACTTTGGTGCAGCTCAGGCCATCCTGAAGAGCAGCCAAGACTGCACCCTACTGCTCTCGATTTGGGCAGACCGGCAGGTTGGTTCTGTCCTCTGTCACCCCAGAAGAAAGCTGGCTGGGTCTGTCCCCAGAGCATGTGGAGGGCAAGTCCCATTCTGGCTGCAGAGGGGAGGCTCGTGTGCCTCTGGGCAGCTTTCTGTGAGTGATGCTGGCACAAGATAGGCACGGTATTGCTTAAGACCAGCTATAAACACTCTGCTCCTTGCAGTCGCTCATTGGCTTCTTTGGGAGCACAAAGGAAGCCTTTGATTCCAACCATACAGTGGCTGTCCAAATGGTTAAGGGCAGGACAAGCTGTGGCTTGCTAGTGCCTTTATTGCTCTCCACTGCAGCGTGCTTTGGTGTGTGTCCTGGCTCTGCTGGGGCACCTCATCACTCCTATGGCACAGAGCTGCTCCATGCTCCTGGCTCTCTTGAGGTTGCTGGCAGTGCCTGGGTCACTGGGAAGCTTTCATGGGAGACAAGATTATGGATTTTGTCTTTCCCAGCAAAGGCAAGACCGGAGAGAATGAAGCCAGATAGTCTTGTAGGGTGCCACAAAGGGAAGTGCATCCAGTTCTCCTTAACCATTCATGGGAGCATAGATGGGTTTGTGCTGCAGAGGTTAAGTCATGCAGTTGTCTCTGCAGAGGGGTTTACACCAAAAGTCTCCTTCAGCATTTGCAAGAGTTGTGCAAATTGTCTTGGACCAAAGAAAACCAAAGCTTCTTATGAGTTACTTGATATTCTTTGTTCCTATCCATCCACACTGCCTGCTGTAAACACCATGAGCCTGGCACATGAGCACCTGGCAGATGCTATGGGAGTGGCCAGTTCCTGGGCTGAGACTTCTTCTGAAGCAGCAAGATCTTGTGTGATCATTCTTTCCTCCAACTAGGTTTGAGCAGTTCTTTATCCACCATATGCCAACCAAAAGCTGAGCAACAAAGACAATACATCTGATTTTTTTTTTTTTTCCTCTGTTAACTCCCATGGCTCTCCCTGCATGTTGTATGTGTGTTTGCAGCCTTCAGATGCGTAAGTGGAGGAGCTACGTGCTGGGCCCTCACCAGCCCTGACGCTCTTGCCTAGGTCCTGCCTCTGCCTTGCTGCCTTTTTCTGGCTCAAATACAGCTGTTCCTTTTCCAGCTGTGCCTCCTATCTCCACCTCTTCCTGATTCCTGTTCTGTATCCAGACCTGCCATGGCATGCCGCACGCCCCCTTCTCAGACTGCTGTTGCTTGGTTTCTCTCCAGTGCCTGCCTCTGGGCACTGCTGCTTTCCCAGGTGTGGCTGCAGCTTCCTCCTGCCATCTTGAGATTGCCTTTGTCTCCTTGAGCCAGGCCTTCAGTTCACAGCAGGTGATGAGAAATCAGAACAGAGCTGGGGCAGGGCTACTGAGGTGTTCAGGTGGTTTGTGGGAATCATGAGACTTTCTGGATAAGGATTCTTCTGCTCAGCTGAAGGAAAGTCTCAAAGCCATGTGGCCTGAAGCAGAAAGCATTAATCTGAATGGTTGGTTAACCTTTTGGCAAGGAAATAACAAAGAGTGTCATACTGGGCATCCTTCACCATCATGTTTTGTTTCTGTGGCCTTGCTGGGATTTGGCCTTGCCTCTCACTGGCTGGAGATGCATTCCTACAGACAAAGGCCTGCCATGGGTTTGATGGAGCCATCCATTATACCTGAGTTGCTGAGTGGCTGCACTGAGCAGCCAGGCACCTGCAGGTATCTCAGCACAGCTTCTTGCTCTCCATGACCTGGTTGTTGAGTGTCTGTTGCCACTGTTTGTGTACTTCCTTGGCATTTGGTTGCTGAGGATGTCCAGGTACTCTCTGCACTGGTGGCTTTGTGACCGTCCAGTAAGAGCTGTTTGTTCTCCAGATATACTGGAAATCAGCTTTTCTGCTGCAATGGAGAGAAGCGCTTACTTTTCAAGGAGATCCAGTTACTATGAATTTCTGTCTCAGTGAGTCTGTTATAGCCAATCTTTTCTTTAATTTGATGCTGGGGGTTTGCATTAGATTTGTCTGTAGCAAACATTCTGCCTAGTTATCGATTTGTTAAATATTCCAGAAAGTGCCCTGCTGCATGTTCTTCCCACTGAGTGACTTTTTTTCCATTTTTAGCTGAGATAATGTAGCAATGTCTCATAGAGAAGCTACCTCTTAATTAATATTTCATGAGCAGAAGAAATATTAGCTTCTCCATCTGCTCTCCTATTTTTGTGGCTTTTAATATAGATTCATAAATGGCTTTAATGAAAATAACCAAGGAACTGTTCTTTTCTGTGCCCTCTTTGCTTTCAAGGGTGATACTGCAGGTCCAGCCTCCTCGGTGATGTTTCTCCCAGGAGGTAGGACCTGGACAACAGCACTTTGCTGCGCAATTGTGAACGATGATTGTGAAAGGGGGCTGATCTTCAGCTTTTTAGCAATGAAAAGAGGATCTAGGAGAAATCTGCAGACCTGTAGGACATAGCTGGAGACAGATGTGGGGGGTTGTGGATGGTGCCTTGTAGCCAGAAAGAAGCCAGTGCCACAGAGAGGGAAAATGGATGTCCAGTGCACAGCAGGCAGTGTTCATGAACGAGCATGAACCCAGCAGGAAGCCCTGGGCAACCAGTCCATCCTCCTCAAGCTTCAGAGGCAGCCAGCGGTCAAAACCCAACAGCGCAGAGCCCGTATAAATAGAACAGGCACCAGTGTAGCTGATGGAGTGAGGCCTATTTCAGATGTCTCAGTGCCTTTTTGCAGCAATTTTCAGTTTGCAGCACTGTGGTGGCTGCTGCGAAAAGTGAGTGCCTCTCCTGGGAGCTTCTTTCCTTCCTGTGGGAGGCGAGCAAGCAGGTTAAACCTTCAGTAAACCAAATGGTGAAGTAGGATGCTCCAGAGACTCACCTTGAGCGAGACCTCCAATGCAGCTGTGCTCTGTGGGGAGCCCAGCAGTGGGATTGCCCCTGATCTAGTGCTGTATTGTGTCATTTGCCAGTCTCCATGACTTCTGCTTCCTGGGAAGGCAGAGTGACTGGTTGCATGCTTGTGGGTGGGCTATGCAGAGGCAGCAGCAGGGAGTACACAAGTGGATGCCTGCAGCAGTTGCCAGAGCATGGGTGTCATTTTCAAGACCATGGCACTGGATGAACCATTTCTCCCATGAGCTGTAAGCTGTCTGGAGAGCTTGGCCAGCTGGATCTTCATGGCAAATCCATCTGAGTCTCTACAGGCATATAACTAAGGGAAACTTAGCTGTAAATATACTGACATGACCTGGAGAGAGATTTAAAATATTTATCCTAGAGCAGAGCTTGGGATATAAATAAGCTCCCTGTCTGTTTCCCTGCACGCAAGGCTCAGAAGTGCAGCTGTCCCTTTGTCCCCAGCTCTCAGAGTCCTCTTTGGGACCAGCAAGTTGCTTATGGGTGGGCTTGAAGCCCATACAGATGGTGTAAACATACAGCAAACGGAGCAAAACGGAGAGGCTGTTTGCAGTAGCCTAGATGTGAATTTTTGACTGCACCCTCTGTCCCCTCATTGCCCCTATGACTGCTGGCCCTGCTCTGTTGCTCTCAGGGTGTTTGTGGAGTTTGCTGGTGAGCCATGTCTTGGGTAAGGTTGTAACCCTCTTGCTTGGCCCCCTGAGCCAGCAAGATTAGCAAGATGTCCAGACCAAGCATATCCAAAGGGAAACACAGGTTCAGGTGGTACTGGGGAGGTTTTCTTCCTTCCAGTGAGTTTGGTGGCAGCATGCGGAGAAACAGCTCACTCAAGCACTTTCAGTGGTAAATATGCTTCATTCTCCACCAAACGCTCCTGGGAGGGCAAGAAGGGCTTGTGGACAGGAGTGCCCCATGCCCAGTTCAGCCTTGGCAACCTTGCTGCATGGAGAGGAGCTGGCTCTGAGCAGCAGCTTTGTCTTCGATGGTGCTTTGCTGAAGCAGCTGGCTTTGCTTGCAGGCCTCGTGTGCATGCTGCTCCTCTTTGCACTGCTTCCCTTGCCCTGGCCTCTTCCCACCCCCACCCCCACACCCTTTTGTCTTTACAGCCTGAGCTTCCATTCTCTGGAGCGACTGGCTGGGGCTCCTATTTGCTGAAGGGAAGTGCCAGACAGTTTTATGGAGCTTCTTCTGTTTTTTCCCGTCATCTGGAACGGTGTTTCAGCTGGAACAGGAAAAACACGGAGCCCTAGCCAGCAGCTCCATCCATACACACAGTGCTGTTATAGGGGAATCCCTCTTGGCTGAGCTTGGGATGGCAGGAACAACGTCAGCCTTTGGCCCTCAGCCTTGAGTGCAAGGATGTGGAGATGGATTGGCAAGTACTGGTGTGATACCTGGAGGTGCCATGGGACGATCTCTGAGCCACACAGACCCTCTGGGTGCAGCAAAGCAGCCTCATTGCCACTGGGCCTTGCCTCCAGCCCTGGGGCAGGGAGTGCTGAGCCAGCCCTGTCACAGCTCTTCACAGCTGGCAGGACCAGCCTGCCTGTTCAGGACCGCCTGGGCTCTCCTCTACCGTCAGAGGGGTTTTGCTTAGTGAAGACCTTTGCATTCTCACATAGTCCATGCTTAAATTGTGGGGGAAGCATCATCCCTCAAGGCCACTGCATAGAAAGCATTTGTCTCATCCTGGTTCCACTTGGCATCCGTCTACCATGTTTCCTTTTGCGGGAGAAAAGTGCTCTGCTGTGCTGGCCAGAGAGCTTTGCCTTCAGATCACTTTGTCTCCTGCCAGCAGCAAACATCGGGTGTTTATGAGGAAAGCAGGGAATTGCTCAAGGGCTCAGAGCAAGCCTGGGAGAGTTGGTTGGCAAGACGGGTGCATGCAGCAAGCCTGTCAGTAGTGCTGAGTCGCCCTTGAAACATTTGTGTTTCTCACTGGGGCTTGGCAGTGAAGCTGGCAATGTCTGCTCAGGAGCCTTTGGCTAATGCCCCATTTAAGATGGTTTCATCGAGCCGGCAGGATTTCCATCTCCTGCGCTGGGCTTGAGGTCTCCTGTCCCACTTGTCTCTGTTTATCTGCTACAAAGATGTTGTCCTGGGAGTCCCATGGCCACTGCTGCCTGCAATGCCCAGCAAGCAAGTGTGGGCCCACTTACTCAGCCAAAGCAAGCTTCCCTTTCTGCAGGCCAGGGGCCAAGTGGTGCTGCCAGCACGCAGCTGTGCCCTGAGTGTTTGGGCAGGAGAAGCGGTGATCTGGGTGCTAACTCTGCCCTGTTCCTCTCCCAGCTGCATAACTGCAGCACTGCACCCATGGCTTGGGCTCATTCTCTGGGATGGCCGCTCAGAAAGGGGATCTGGACTTCTCCTAGGGGCCTGAGACCACACAGTGACCCAGAAGAACAGCATCCTTTCCCTGGGTGCAGTGTCCTCCAGAGATGCCCATGTCCCCTCTTGCAGCAGGTGCCAGGAGCATGGGTGCAGCAGAGCATGGCTTGGAGCACTGTCGACGTGCTCCCAGGGCAGACGGGCAACTGCTGCAGCTCCAAGGCCAGTTGTTCTGGTTCAGCAGCCCCAGCAGTTTCAGGGAGCCAAGGAGCTTGGCTACCATGGGGAGTTCCCTCTCTTGCTCCAGCTTTTTCCTGTTTGAGCAAGGTGCTGAGATGTTGGAAGAAACTGTGGGGCAAAGCTCAGCTCGCAGTTCAGCCCAGACACATTATTCATAAAGACCACTGGCAAATCCCACAGCCTTGGGGACAAACTTTGCAGCATGTCTGCCCCACCAGATCATGTCAGCCTACAGTGGGGTGTTGGTTGACGGCAGCCCTGCTTGGCTTGGGAATGAGTAGGAAACTCTCAAAATACTCCCATCGCTCTGTGGCTGCAGAGTAGCACCCCTGTTTGCTGTTCTTGTTCAGTGCCAGAGTAGCAGCTAGTTCTTACCTCACTCCCCACCCACCTGTCCCTGTCTGCAGAGGGTATCATCACATCCTGCTGCTTTGGTTTGGCTGCTACCTGACTTTGGGCATTCAGGAAGGCAGGGTCTCTGCTCACTGCTGGTATGAAGGTGAAGGCAGGGAGCTCCTGTGGCAGAGTTGGGAAACTGAGCTTGGGATGGTCTTGGAAGGAGAAAGCCTGGGAAGGGGACTGGGATTCAGAGGGTCTGGAGTGGGGAAGTAGGATGGGCAGCATGAGGAACAGAGGCAGGGAAGGCCCAAACTGAACTGGGTGAGTGAGTGGGATCAGTGTCAGGATAGCCTGGCTATCCTGACACGTGCTGGCAGCTGTCTTGAGTCTGCAGCCGGTTTCCTGGGCTCACTGTCCTTGTGCTGAGCCTTTTTCACAGTTCTAGTGGCCTTTTCTCATGGAGCAGATGTGTGAGCAGTACCTGCCTGCCTTGGGATGGAGCTGTGTGCAGCAGAGGCTGCCTTGATGTGTGTGGCAGTGAGCTCTTCCCAGGGCCCAGCTGTACCCCAGCACATCACTGCCAGCACTGCCTTAGCATCTGTTCCAGCAGTTGATTCACAGTATTCAAACTCCTGTGGCTTTGTTCTGGTTTCTTGTGATAATTGCTCAGAAACTGGGCTTGGCCATTCCCAAGTATGGGATCCTGGGCCTGGAAGGTCAGGCATGCCCCACAGCTCATGGGAATTGTGTGAAGTAGTTGCTGCTTTTTCAGTTTTCCTTTTTTTACTTTGTTTTTTCCCCATTCTCAAGCTTGGTTTGAAGGGCAGAATTGGCTTCTCAGTATTTGCTTGGTTGTACTTCACGCAGAAAGCAGTGGAGAGAGGTGCTGTGGGGCACCTGGAGCAAGCTCAGTGGGGGTGTGCAGGCATCCTGTCTCTTGCAAATCTGGAGTGAACTGCCCCTAAAGGCCAAGGTTCAGTGGTCACCTGAGCAGACCCATGCTCTCACAGCACAGCTGGTGGATCCAGGTGCGTGATACTACTGTAGGGGCAAACAGGGCAAACAACTTTTCCAAGTTCCCAATCATCTTGAGCCACCCCAGCATGACCTGGAGCACCTAGGTACTGGTCCAGTTCCTCCTGGTTCACAAAGCCAAAGCCACTCTAGCAGAGCATTTCTTGGAAATGCTCCTTTGTGCCCATGATTGCTTTCCTGGGTGCAGAGGGAGTTTTTGTTTTAGCTTTAACTGGAACGGGAAAAGATGTAGTTTTAAAAACCTTATATGATGAGTGCCCAGAGGCTTTCCAGATGTTGGGCTGCTTGCTGTGTTCAGAGCTCCTTGCCTGAATCAAACCATTTCCATCTGGCCTAGTGGTTTATTGCAACTCTACCCATCTGAGAGGCTTTCTCAACTGGAACCTCTTGCAGGGAGGAACATGCTGGCTGGAAATAATTTGGGGATGCAAATATTTCTGGGTGTTTGGCTTGGCTGCCGTTCCGGCGGTATCTGGTAAGCAGTGGAAGAGGCTGTGTGTGGAGCAGGCATGCTCCCAGCAGCTGCTTTATGTGGCTGTAGGGGCCGGCCCAGGAGGCAAGGGGTTGCTCATGTTACTGAGCATTCATGATTTTCCTTGCTTGCTTCTATGGCTTCAGCTGGCGCAAGTGAGCCTGCCGGCTCTGCGTTTGTGACCAGGAGGGGAGGAAAAGCTGACCCATGCATTGCTCCCGGTTCTGGCATGCCAAAAATCTGCTTTTATACGAGCATGTTCATAATGAACTGTGCCAGGAAACACATGGCTTGCCTGAGACATGAATGGGAGGTCTGTATGGGGCCCTGTGCTCACTGAGAGCCTTGCAGGGACAAAGAGCAGATGCCGGCGTGCATTGCTTGGCAGTCTGCGTCCTGTGGGCTGCAGTGGATGGGGAGCAGAAGATGGGATAAAAGTATGAAGTTCTTGGCTGGTCCAGTGGTGGCAGAGAGGATAGGACAGGAGGCCAGGTGAGTGGTTTTACTGCCTGCTGCTCTTTGTGGCTCTCCTGGTTTGGAGAGGGCCGGCTTACTGCTCTGGAGATATGGCTGTTTGCAGTGAAGGCTGGGTTGGAAGGAACCCAGGCACTGCAGGCAAGCAAAGTGCTGTTAATAGTTTAGGATGACAATCATGGATGGGGATGAGAGAGAACAAGAGAGATGTGTTGAGCCCACTGGGTCCTAGGTATCATGTGGGCAGAGGGGCTGTGCAAGCTGTGCCTGGCTGTAGCAGGAAGAGGAGGCTGTCAGGGGAGAGTTGCAGTCCTGAGCATTAGCAGCACTTCAGTGTCCCGAGTGTTGCTCCATTGTAGGAAGTGCTGCCAAGCCTGCGTGGGTGAGCTGCTGGTGAGCAGTGCACACCCAGCACATGAGGAGTTAAACCTGCCTGCAGGCGGTGGAGCCTTGTTCTGACAGAGGGCTCGGCGAGTCCTCTGGACCAGCTAGCTCAGGATGCTCTAGCTCAGTGATTTCATTGCCCAGCCTTTGGAAGCAAGCCAGGGCTTGAACGCAGAGCTTGCTGCTCTTTGATCCAAGAGTGACTCAAAGCAAAGCCTTAGTGCTGGAGCCATTCCCAAGGACTTGGCAACTGAAGGAATTGCTGCCTGCAGACAATGATGTTTAAGTTGCTCCTAAAGACAAGACCTGTTTGATAACACTTTCTGGGAGCATGTTACTGAAACCTGTGAGAGGCCAGGACCCCAAGCCCTAACACCATCCTTGCTGTGCCTTTTGTGCCCTTGGGATGGAGCACAGGTCACGGTCTTTTCTGAAAATGTGCCTGTGGTTGCCTTTGACGACAGACTTCCGCAGTGGCCCAATGTCTTTCTCAGAGAACATGGTGATAAATCAGGCCTGTGTTTGCAACATGGGACCTGAGTGTGATCTTCAATCTCTTCTGCTCTTTTCCTTCAGGGGCCATCTTTCTTGTGGCCCTTAGCTCTGCCCTTGGGCTTGCAGGGAGCCAAGTCATCCTCCAGGCTGTAGTTCTGGTTTGTTGGTTTTGCTTGGGGTTAGCAGCAGCTAAAGATTCTGCTGAGGGATGCAGTGTCAGCTTCAAAGCGATGCTCTGCCTGTGTCTGCCTTGCCTTGTTACCAGTTTACGGAGCTGGGAGCAAGTGCGGCGCCATGATACGAGTGAGTGCATTAGCTCATCCAAATCTTCCTTTGCCTTAGTGATTTCTCATCAAAGAGCAATAGCCTGTATTGCTGCTGGACAAATTGCAGAGGCTTTGTTTCTTCAGTGGTCTGAACAATGGCAGGGGCAGAAGCATAAAGGTCACAGTGTGGATACGGTGGGGTAGTGATGTGTTGGGAATGGATTCCAAGGAGGCTAAAAGCTGTCGCTGCCACCTTGCTTTGCTGAGGTTTGTTAATTAGCTGACACATCCAGAGGTGGTAGCTGAGTTAAAAAGTGGTGAAAAGGTCTCTTAATCCTGGTCTTTCAGTCTGAGTCTGAAGTACTGCAGCCTGGGCATAGATTTAGGCTAGTCCTGCTGTTCACCTCAAGTTACTGGTAGGGACCAGGCCACCTCCAGCCAGGTCACCATTCTCTCTCCCAGCTGTATCCCTGGACTTCATTCTGCAGGAAAGTGCCCAGGGTCTTCCCTTAGTGAACTGCAGTGCTCCCTGGGTGCTGCAAAGGGCCCTGCAGGTTTGGGGAGCCAGGGGGAGCAGGCTTCCCACCTGTGTCCTGCAGCAGTGCCTTCCCAGGGACCATGGCAACTTCGCTAACTATTAATGAAGATGGACAGGGAACTAAATGTTTAGCAGTGTGTTACCGAGCTCTCTGTCTTGTTAAGTGCTGAGCTGGTGGTGCAAATACATTCAGCTCCCACCTCAGGTCTGAGACCTGCACACTTGTTGTGCAGCCCCAGGAAGAGCTGGCTCCACAGTGGAGCTGGGACAGCCATGAGCTCCTTGCTCTGGCATGGGAGCATGCGAGGTCCACTCTGCTTTGAGAAGCCAGACAGATGCTGGCCAGCCGTGTCCTCTGCCAGAACAGCTGACCAGGCCAATTTTTCCAGCTGGCTGCTTCCATTGCATCCTGGGACTTCGGGGTTTTAGTTTTGTTTCCTGTAAGCCAGGTATCCCCCTCCATAGCTGGGGCAGGGCTGAGGCCTCCTGCTGGCAGGGGAGAGGAGGAAGAGGATGGTTCCCTTTTGGGGACAAAGGGTGGGTGCGGTTTGGGTGCTCTGGGCTTTGCTGTCCTGGGCACTGGAGATGAATTGCAGATCCTCTAAACTGCTGCTCCAGGTGCAGAGCATTAAAGGAATTGGCTTGCACATCTGCCTGAGCTGACCCAGGGTGAATTTTGCTGGAGTGCTCCTGGAAGCAAGTCTTCAGAATAATGCTCCTGGGGCCTGGTTGGAAAGTGGGGCTGGGCTGCAAACTGCAGAAGCACAGTGCTGGGCTTGCTTTCCAGACCAGCAAACCTTATACTTAACAAAGCCCTTTCCCAAATCCCATTCCTGTGCTTTTAGTTCCTTGTTTGGTTGCAAGCAGCTTTGGGATTACTCATATCCTGTGGTGTCTGAGAGGTTGGTAAACTTTTGGGTATGAAATGGATTCTTTTCCCTGTCTTCTGTCCAGAGCTCTTTTAGTTTGGAGGAGCTGGTGCCCAGGAGCTGTGCACTGGACATGTCTGGATGTGGGCAATTTGGGGCTGATGGAAGCACAGATCTCCCACAGGGCTGGGGATGCAAAGCATTGCATTGTGCTTCCAGCTGCCTTGCCTGTTGCTTCCCCAGCGGGGCTGTAGGTGAGAGAAGTGACTGGGGACTCAGCAGGAGTCTGAGGCTGTGCAGCAGCTGAAGGCTTTGTGGTTGAGGCTGCATTCCCAAGCGATGTCGTTAGGCAAGGAGACCATGATTTTTGGATTGTTTCAAGACATAGGCAGCCTGGCCTGTCAAGCAGGGCAGGAGATGTGCTGCCTGGTCTCCCCAGCTTGCCCAGTTGCTCTGCAGTACCCAGATGGCGTCGGGCTTCTGGAGTGTCCCCAGATGAGCCTGTGGGATTGGCACTGAGGTGTTAAAGCAATGAATGGAAAACCCAGCTTGGGTCAAGGCCTGGTTTGTAATGTTGCTCCATGACTTTGCAGCCTGGAAGATGACCATGCAGGTTTGAGCTTGTTGCCATGGCAGGGACTCACCAGGCAGCATCCCTGGTGCTCTCAGGCCTCTTGTACGGTGCAGAAGGGGTGGGGTGCCTTCGCTGCCAGGCGTGTCCAGGCTGTGCCAGGACCACAGACTCTCTTGCTGGATGTAGCCCTAAATACAGCCTTAGAGAGGGCTGGTCTCCCACAGGTGAGTCCTGCCACCCCACACATGTTCACCAAAAGCCCAGCATCCCATGAAGGTCTGCAACCCATAAGGTTGGAGCCTGTTGCCCAGCTATGTCCATGGCACAGAGTGGGGGAACAGTGTCCAGCCTCAGAGGGTGAGCATTGAGACACAGGGCTGGGCAGTTTGCTGCCAACTCCTTCCCCCAGAGCCCTACAATATCTCTCTGTTTAGGGTATACCCAAACCTGTTGCTTTTCAGGTGGGAAAAGGATGTGAGATCCCCCAAAATTTCAGCCCCAGTTTCCCTATGCTAGCCTCCAGCTCTGCCATGGCTTCCCCAGATCTTTACTACTCTTTTTGTGCATTTTCTTACGGCTCTGGCTGATGAAAGGAGCAACACTGACGTATCTCACTCTTCTAGCTCTAGAGAATGGTCCCAAAGAAATTCCCAGTTGGTGCTGAGTCTGCTGCCACATCACTGCATTAATGCTGTGGCAGCCTTCGAGGTGCTTGGCTACCATGGGGCTGGGTCTACTTTACCAGAGGTGTGGAGAGTCCTTTGCTTCCTGGCAATCCCATAGAAAACTTAGTCTGCAGAGCTTCAAACAGTGACTTCAGCAGTGACTGACTTCATAGGGTTGCTCTCAAGTCTGTCTTGGCTTTGTCAATTTTGTCACACTGAAATGCTCTGCATGTGCTCAGTCTGAAGTGCGGCAATGGCTGAGTCCTGGGGACATCCCAAGACAAAAAAGGGAATTGATATATACTTGTTAGAATCTAGGACTGGTAATGCAGATGGTGTCACTGTTTTTTCCTGGGAAGCTGCTGTTTGCCTCCTTAAATAAATGAAATGAGTTTTGAGCAGGGGGTACCACTGCCTGAAGGATGCTGTGTTCCTGCACCCAGATCTTTCCCATAAGGATGATCTCAGAGCCAGGATGGGATCTGAACCTGCTCTTCTCTCCATCCTTGTGCGTCCTACTAGTCCATGTCCCCTCCCTGCAGAGGATTTGCTTTGTGGTGTGTGGGAATGATACCCTGAGGACCTGTAGGTACCAGTTCAACTTCCCTACACAATTCACTTAGCTTTTCTCTATTACCTCAACAGGGGGGTTTTGCAGTTCAGTTAAGCATCCTTTGGGTAGCACACTGCTGCTGGGTGTTTTCAGGTGTGCTGCATTTCAAACATGTTCATCTAATCTGGCTGAAACTTTCCTGAAAAGCTTTCTGTAGCTGCAGTTGAGATGGTTTTAGGCGAGAAACATGTATGGAGAGTTTTTTTTTCTCCCAGCCAGGAGTGACCTGTGTGACATGCATATGCAGAGGCTGGGTGTTGGCCAGCACACACGTTTGGGACTGCTCCATGCTGGCGTTGGCTTTTTAGGACCATGGCTGGCCCAGGTGTGTTGCTGGGGGAGAGCTCTGTACTGGCTCAGTCTTGCTAAGGCTAATGTGGTGTTGCTGGATAGTTTTTGGGGTGACTCTCACTAAAGGAAGAGAGTAATTTTGCTTCGTTCAGCAGCTCCCAGCAATGTGTCCCAGCCCAGATGAGCTCATGAAACCACAGAAGAAGCATGCTGTTGGGAAGGTGTCCAGTCTGAGCTGGGGTTGCCTTTGCTCTCTCCTCTGGGGCAGCCTCCAGTGGCTGAGCCACACGTGGCCATGTCTCTGCCACACAGGAGAGCTGGGAGGTCCTCCAGCTGCTGAGTGGAACAGAGTAATTTTCTTCTTTATTCAGCACAGGTGGAGATTGTTGGCTTTACACTGGTTTTACCCAACCTCCGGCATAATGGCAATCCCACACAGTAGCCCTCTCCTTAGGCAGCTTCCTCAAGCCTCTGTCCCAAAAGCCCAGGAGGTGGAGGGGGGGGATGCATGGACCCTGCTGACTGCAGCCTTTTCCTGGGCCAGGGTTGTACAGCTGCTACTGGCAAGTGCAGCAGTTCCTGTCTCCAAACCCTGGCACTCTGGATTTAATACTGTGAAAAGCTGTGTCCAGCTCTGGGCTTGTGATGTCTTCCACCCCAAAACTATCTGGACCACATGTAGCTGCTACTGGTCTTTCCTTACTGCTCAAACGTGGTACATGGTTGGGACAATGGTTTCCAGTATGTGTAGCCAGTTCACCAGTGGCTGCATTGTCAAAACAAAACACAAGTTTATGGCTCTTGCTGCACTTAAACATTTATTTATCCCAGTTTGCCTTGACACCTGTGTCCTGGGTTGTAAAGTAAGACATGACCAAAAGCATGTATTCCATCACCATCTTCATGAACTGTTGAAACCAGGTGGGGCAGTGCTCCCTCTGGATTATCTCCTGTTGATGGGCCCATCAGTGCTTTGCCCATGACTCACAGGTAACTCACCCCTGGACTATCTCCTCTTGATGGGCCCATCAATGCCTTACCTCAGAATTCATCATCCCACTGTGAGGCAGTACACCCAGAGGGAGGAACCAGGCAATCCATCCTGGATATAAACCAGGATTTTGAAAACCATAAGCAGCCTTCTCCCACTGGATATCCAGAGGACGGGTGCTACACATCTACCACTGAATCTTCCAAGGAAGACCAGACCTTTCTCCAGGATCACTGCTCCAACAGAACCACATCCATCACTTCAGGAGGGCTGCAGCCACCATCTTATTGGACTGCCACTGCTGCCCTAACAGGGTGTCAGGTCGTATCTGACTCTGTCAATTTAAACCAGTATTTCTCCTGCCTTGTTTTATATATATATGTGTATATATATATGTTAGTAAAGAACTGTTATTCCTATTTCCCATATTTTTACCTGAAAGCCCCTTGATTTCAAAATTATAATAATTTGGAGGGAAGGGGGTTGCATCTTCCATTCCAAAGGGAGGCTCCTGCCTTCCTTAGCAAAGACCTGTCTTTCAAACCAAGACAACCTGTTTTCATAAGATGTTCTGAGCTGAAATGGTTGTGTCCATTTTCCCAGTATAAAAAACAACAACATTAATAGTTTCTCCCGTTTCACCTGGGAGCTGGATCCCAGTGTTTTCTGACACCTGGTTAAATCCTTGCTTCCCATGTGAGACTTGTGCCAAGCCTTCATCATGTCCTCTGTCCACAGAGCCATGTCCTTCTGCCTGGACATGAGGTATGCTGAAGCAGCAGGATGCTTGTGATGAGGCAGCTAAAGCTCTCAGATGGTCAGTGCTGAGTAAAGTGCAGTTGTGCTGTCAGTGACAGGCTGACAGCAGCTCTGCTGCTCTTCAGTGTTACGTTGGTAATGATGACGATTTAATGCTAGAAGTGTGTGTAATTTAAAATGTAGTATCTTAAAACCCTAATGGTCTACACCTTCAGGGAGAGCTGCCTCTTCACAAACTCCAGCACTAGCATGACTAAGTAGGCTGACATCCCAAGAGCAGAACAAATCCGTCCACTTCATGAGCTCTCTTTATGCACCCTCCCACCTTGCATGTGCTTTGTACTGTACAGGTATGGTTTGATGGTGCTATGCCAGGTGATATGTCCTGCGGCATATCTGGGGTAAATAGCAGACCTGGCTCCTGTAGGTTCAAACCTGAGTGGATTTGGCTGTTCTGTTCCCCTTTCCTCCTGCCTGTCTGACCCAGCAGCCTGTTCTGGCATGAGCTCAGCTCCTGATGCTCTGGAGCTTTTAGGCTGTTGAGCACATGGCTCTATTTGAGTGAGGTTGGGTGGTTGCTGCCTTGCTGAGTGCTCTCAATGAGACAGATCTGATGTGACACATGTTCTGCACGTTGTATCACCTTGAGGCATGTGCTCATCTTGTGTTTATGAGACAGCTGTCACAGACTGATGGATAGTTCCTACCTTTAGGGGAGGTGTGTGGCACTGGCCATGGAAACTTCACTGGACTTGCTGACCCTTGGAGCACAGCATGCTGATGGGACTTGGCTCAGTGTGAGACCCAGGAAAACAGGACTTTGGTTGCAGTCTGCAGCTCTGTCACCCAGGCCACAGGGGTCAGTCTGTGGCTACTCCTGGTGATCTTAAGTTCTATGGGTGCAGTTGACAAGTGATGTGAACCCAAGAGCTGTGGGACTTTGCCTGGCTGAGGACAGTCCTTTGGGGATGTTTCCTGCACACCAGAGTCAGTGGCTCGATTGGATGCTGAAGGTAGAAAGCCAGGCTGCACCGAGGTCCACATCCTAGATCCTGTGGAATGTTGTTGTGCGCTGCTGTTCCTGAGACCTCTCAGCTCCTTGCTGCCTCCTTCCCAATGGCTTTTTTGGGGTGACTGAAACTTAGAATTGTACCCACAGTCACACCTTGCAAGGGCTGCAGGCAAGAAAGACCTCTGGGCTCTGGAGTATTGTTTGGTGTGTCCCAGTGTCTTTGGGAAGAGGCTTCTGTGGTTTTTGCAGTGGGAGGACTTTGTTGCTCTCTTTGGCAGGACCACAGGGAAAGGGTTTTAGCAGATATAGGCTGAGGTGCCCCAGCTCCTGGCTGATGTGTTTGGAGCTGAGGGACTGGAGCCTCATCCTGGGTGCCTGTATCTGTGCCTTGCTGTTGCTGTGAGTGGGGGAGCTCAGGCTAGCCCTGCAGGAAATGTGTGGCTGACACCAGAGTGCTCATGAGCAGCTTTGCTTGGCCCCTGTGCTGTGTAGCAGGCTCCAAAGGCTTTCCACCATGGGAAGGGCTCTTGTGGCTTTCTGGAATTTGGTGGTCTTTAAAACATCTCTTTTGGAAAAGGATTTCTTACCCCTAGCTCTGGCTGACTGAGATGTGTTGTCAAATCGTATCCCTTCACCAGGCTTTTATACAAACTCTGGGTAGGAGCATGTGGCTGAGTGTCCAAAGAGGAACTGCCTTTCAACTGGACTTGGATCCTGCTCATGTAACTTGTCCAGGCAACCACTTTCTGAAGCTGTTTCTCCTGCAGTGATGGGAACGTGCTGTTTTGCCCACATTCTTGTTCATCTTCATTCTAAGATGCTCAAAATCTGCATGGCTTGGCCCTTTTCCCTGCAAGAGCATGGTGCTGGGAACAGAGTCCAAGAGCCATCGTCATGTGCTGAATTGCCCTTTGTCTGCTTCCCTTGCTTTTCCAGCTGGTAACCAGAGCAGAGCGCCCGCACGGCTGGCTGTGGGCAGGCAGCAGCCTGATTTGGGAATGTGCGAGCATGGTGCCTCAGCAGCTGTGCCAGGCGCTGCCTGGAGAAGCACTGGCTGCTCTGTCCCCAGGACCCTGAGCTCTTGGGTGGGCATTAGTGTGTCAAGGAGGGCTCTTTGGGATTTCCATCGCTGTAGAGAGAAGCTTCCAGCTCCTGAGGCCGCTACCAGACCCTGAGGACAACTATTGCAGTTTTTTGTTTCAACTTTTACTTGCTAGTGGGCTGAGTCACCAGCACCAGTGATGTCCCTGTTGCATCCTCTTGTGCTGTTTTCCAGCAGATGCTGTGTTTATTCACATAGACAATCCTTGTTCCTCACCATTGTTTCTCTGGTGATGTGGAGGTGAGGTGGAGACATAGTCCCAAGGAGAGGGACTTTGAGGAAAACTTCGAAATACTCTGCGGGTATTTCTGATCAGAGGCAATCTCGATGCAAGGCCGGAAGTTAGGACACTTTCCGAAAAACAGGACAGGAAGCCTTCAAAGAAACATCTGAACTGCCCAGGATGCTGCTTGCTCTCCAGAGTTTTGGTGACTGACTTCCTGGCTCATACACTGCAAGACACCTCTGTGTTCAGTCTGGAAGTGTGACAGTCAGTAGTGGGTCATGGGAGCTCCCTCTTAATGCCCCTGTCCCCAGGGAGCAGAGGGCTCTCCTTGGCTGTGGCAAGCCCAGGCATCCCTGTTCCACTGATTGTTGCAGACAGGCTTAAAGCAGCTGGGTGCTGGGATGCCAGCATAGATCTGTTAAAACTTTGAATTAGCTTTGGCAGATGTGCTTTGGGATATGTTTCTCCTCACATGGCCTTGACTGTCTGGAGACCCTTGTGAACGACACGTGCTTACCTGATCCATTCCCCTCCTTCCCTTGCTCTAAACATGCCCTCCCTATTCTGTCCTGCAGCCGTGGGGACTCAGGCAAGCATCCTTTTCACGAAAGAGCCGTACTCCCAGGATGCCCTGCACGGCCGCAGCGCCATCCTCCGCTGCGAGGTGAAGGAGCCAGCGGACGTGGAGTTCGAGTGGCTGCAGAACAGCCTTCCTGTCCAGGACACGGAGCAGCGCTTCAAGGAAGGCAGCAACCTCCAGTTTACTGCCGTGGATCGGCACCGGGATGCTGGGGTCTTCCAGTGCCTGGCGAGGAATGTGCTCACTGGAGAGGAGGCACGCACGGCCAATGCGTCTTTCAACATCAAGTGTGAGTGCGGGGCGAAGGCAGCCAGGCATACGCTGCAGCTTGGTGCTGCCCACTGTGCACAGGGAAAAGCACTCTCTTGGGAGGGCCCAAGGCTGGAAATAGCAGGCTGTCTGCTAATGCTTGTGTGGGTCAGACAGAGATCGGACAGCTTGGGCTGCTCAAGTAGGATTCATCTCCAGCTACCATGTCCATCAGGCTCTGTAGACCTCTTGTGTCTTCTGGTGTCCCCAAGGCTGTCAAGAGATGCTTTCTCCTGCCACCTTTCCCATTTCTGCATATGAAACCAGGACATTACTGCAGCAAGTGTGTCCTAGGCACTGCAGGTCCTTTCAGAACTCACCTTATCTCTCAGAGAACAGCTGCATAGGGCAAAGTGGGATCTCTGCAGCGTGAGTGTCTCTTTACTCCATGCTGGCTTGAGGGCATATGTATCTCTAATCATACTTGTGCCCTTGCTACCTCCTCTGATTATTGATGAGTCACCAGTAACCACCACGTGGGCTCTGTAGGTTTGGAGAGCCAGCTGTGTTGGTATTCTTTGATCCCACAGGGATTGAGACAGGCGATGTGGTTCTGAAGCAGCCGGGCAGCGTAGCTGAGATCCAGCCCTCCTCCACAGTGGTGCTGCGGTGTCACGTCGATGGCCACCCACGGTAAGGGTTGCCTCCTGAGGAGTGGACCCTGCCAGGGGCCCCTGCACCTTGGCTGTGTGGTCTTTCTCTCTCTCTCTATCCCCCTCCCTCTCCCCCGCCACCTTTTTCTTTCTCCTCCTCCCCCACCTCCCCTCCTCTCTCCCGCAAGAATTCAGTAGAGTCAGGGAAGGCGAAAGGCAGGATTGAGCCTGTGGCTGAGCACCGTGGGAGAAGGCAAACAGCTTCCCCAGAGCCGCCTAGCGAGGAGCACAGTAAGGATGGGCTGTCACAGTCCAGTTGCTGAGCTGCTTGGTGTGCTGCAGTCACTCTCCGTCGCTTCCCAGTCGTGTCCCGTCCACTTGGCTGCATGTCTCATGGCTTCGTGTCTGTGTCGGGGCCGGCAGCGGGGACGGAGAGCCAGGGAAATGGGCCATCTCTGGGCTGTCTCCTCCGCACACCTTCTCTCGGGGGAGCCCTGACGGTGCTGTGCCCCTGGTCACCCACTTGCCCCTGTCTTGCAGCCCCACGTGGCAGTGGTTTCGGGATGGCAGCCCCCTCCCGGACGGCCGCAGCACCTACTCTGTCAGCAACAAGGAGCGAACGCTGACCCTGCAGAGCGCCAGCCCCGATGACAATGGGCTCTACTACTGCTGTGCCCGCAGTGCCGTCGGCTTCGTCTGCAGCCAGAACAACTTCACGCTCAATGTCATCGGTAAGTCGTGTCCCTGCTGCTCCACTGCCCTGCTCAGAGCCTCCCCTCTGCTGAAGGACAGGAGCCAGGCTGCAGGGGAACTGTCAGGCTAGTGGGACTTTCCTCTGTGCAAAGCCTCTGGCCAGAGACAGACCTGACAAATCCTGGCCTGGATGGAACCCATCCCTGTCTGCAGGTGTTAATTTGCACCTGTGTCTTTCTGGAGAAGATTAATGCTGTCTTCTCTTGTAATGGAGCACTGTGGACACTGTAGGTGCTTCTGGTTTTGCTAATATCATTGCCATGTGGGTAGATGCCATGTTGGCCTTTGGAGGCAAGACCCAAGAAGGGCAGGAATTGGTAACGTTAGGGGGTATTTGGAACTGGACAAGAGAATTTCCAGCCCAGTGACAGCTTCGATCTGTTTGCTAGGAACCAGGGTGCTCAGGACCTTGCTTGGAGCTGAAGGGGTTTTCCCCAGAGCAGCTCCCACATACGGTCCTGGGCTCTGAGTCCGTCACTCCAGCTGTGCTGGCATGTCTGCCTCCTTCAGGCTTGCAGGGTGCACGTAGCTCTTTGACCTTGCCCCAGAGCACTGGTGTAGGGACACCAGAGGCCCCACTGTTCCTCTCACCCTCCCGTGGTCTCTGCCGTTGCAGACGAGAGCTTTCCTCAGGCAGTGATCGTCCCACAGGACCTCATCGTGACCAAGAATGAAGAGGCCATGTTTGACTGCCAGTTTGCAGCTGTGCCCCCTCCCACACAGGAATGGCTCTTTGAAGACAACCCCATCACCAACAGATCCAAGTAATAGGGACCCCAGTGATGTGGGCAGGGCTGGGAGGAGAGGGGCACTGTGTTCCAGAAGAGAGAGGTCAAGCTCTGTCTGTACATGAGGGCAAGCATGCCAACATCAGAGTGGCCATGGGGATTGGTTTCTCAGCTTGGCTGTCTTAGGTTTAGCAGGGACTTGGTCCCTGTGCATGGCATTTATCTGAACAGTACAGAGGGAGCAGTTTGTCCTCACACGAGTCTGTGGGGCTGTCAGTTCTAGATCCCTATGCACGATGACCCCACAGATAGAGATGTTTCTCAGCCCCGGATGTGGTGATTCCATGGAGCCAGGGAAACTCAAGCTCTAGACACCCACTTGGGGCACTCCACAGTCAGGGATGTGTCCCAGTACCTGATGGCAACAGGGAACACCTCCCAGACCCCAACATCTGCGCAGCAATCACTGGGCCCGTGGCTCTCTCTCTTTCAGCACACATACTTCATGATCCCCAGAGCCAGCAGTGTTTCTGAGCCCCAGACAGCCTAAGCTTGGGGCAGTGCGCAGAGCAGGGACGGTGATCCCGGAGCTGGGATGTGTCTCTCCCAGACTCTGGGAGGCAGACAGTGCCGTGTGGGTGCTGGATGTCCTCGGCCTGGCAGCCCCCGGGCGCCACCTTGTGTCCCCTGCCCCCTCTCCTGGCTCCATGTGCTCTCAGAACTGGCTCATGCTTGGTGATGCATTTTTTGGTGGGAGCCAGCTCTTCACCAAGAAAAAGGCTTCTGAGCTCATTTCCTCCACGAAGAATGTGTCCCAACCATCTCCTTGTTTATGTGTGCTGGGAAGCTTTGGCTTGGGACCCTCGTGGTTTCGTGGGCTCATGCGGGACATTTCAGCGCTGTGGCTCTGGCCCATGTCCTGCAGAGATGCCCACTGAGCCCTTCCTCTCCCCACGTGCCCAGGACCACCGTGTTTGCCAATGGCTCCCTGCTGATCACCCAAGTGAGGGCTCGCAGCACCGGTGTCTATAAGTGCGTTGGCCGTGGGCAGAGGGGGAAAACTCTGGTGCTGAAGGCAACTCTGCAGCTGGCAGGTGAGGTCCCGGGGCTGGTGACAGGGTGGGCAGTGGGTCCCAGGGTTCCAGTGTCACTCTGGAGCTATGTGATGACATAGCAGTGGGTCAGTGCATGCAGTGGTTCATCGTTACTGCCTGAATAAGGGGAGCAAACACAATTCGTGTGCTCTCTCCTTTAAGTGGTGCCTCCCGTGTGAATGATGATACTGGTGGGTCGGCTATACATGTTCCTGCCCTCTTTGAGCCCTGTTGTCTCTTGCTCCTCTCAGAGATCGAAGACATGGCACCCTTCTCCCCGAAGGTGTTGACAGCGAACCAGGGGCATCGCGTGTCCTGCACTGCCCCACAGGGCATACCCACACCCCAAGTCTGGTGGGAGAGAAACCAGGAACGAGTTCCCACTACTGGCCGGGTGTACCAAGAGGCAGAGCAGCTCATTTTCACCAGTATCACCGAGATGGATGCCGGGATCTACACGTGCCATGCTGCCAACAAGGCTGGAGAGAAGAAACAGGAGCTGAGCATCACTGTGGCTAGTAGGAAACTTTCTGAAAAGGGTGGGAGCAGAAGAGGGGCTGGATAGGGGGTTAGGGTGAGCTGGGGAGCATGGCTCATTGCCTCACTGATAAAGAGAGGCACCTCTCATAGCTGGCTGCACGCTACCTGTGTGTTCTGCACTGTCACTGACCAGAGGGATGGTGGGTGGCCCTGTGTAACCCCTTGCCTTTGTGCCCAGCGGTACCCAAATGGGTGGAGATGCCCAAGGACAGCCAGTTGGAGGAGAGCAAGCCAGGATACCTGCACTGCCTCAGCAAGGCCTCCCTGAAACCCACCGTCACCTGGTACCGCAATGGCGTCTCCATTTCTGAGGTGAGGCAACAAGGCAAGCCCCTGCCCCTCGTGGGTACTTCTGCTGGGTACCTGCTCAGCTGCTGTTGTTTCTCACCTGGTTCCTAGGCCCAGCGTCCCCGTCACCCCCACTTTGTCCATATTCCTGGTCCTAGCTCCATCTTACTGACGTGTGGGTGCACAGTTGGCTGTCTTTTGCCATTTGGGTGGCAATCAGCCCTGTGCTTTTGGAGCGGTGGCAAGAGAAAGGTCCCCGCAGCTTGTCTCAGTTCTCCATGTGGGTCTCAGCAGGGATGCATTTATCTGAAGCGTGGCGTGGCATGTGGAGTGTCAGCAGTGCCGCAAGCGAGGGCTAATGCCAGGGCTGGTGTCATTTCTGCCCCGCTCCTTCCCCCGCTCTGGCCAGGACTCGCGGTTTGAGATCTCGGAGAACGGAACGCTGCGCATCAACAACGTGGAGGTGTACGATGGCACCATGTATAAGTGTGTGAGCAGCACCCCGGCAGGCAGCATCGAGGGATACGCGCGGGTGCACGTGCTGGGTATGCTGACAGCACCTCACACCCTGCCCTTGTGGGTGCAGGGGCGACTTCTCCAGCTCCGGGGTCTCCTGTGGCTGGGGGGAGCCCAAACATCACCTCTGTCTCTTGCAGAGAAGCTGAAGTTCACCCCACCGCCTCAGCCACTGCAGTGCATGGAGTTTGATAAGGAGGTGACAGTGTCCTGCTCAGCCACGGGTCGAGAAAAACCCACCATCCAGTGGACTAAGACAGGTCAGGGAGATTTGGTTGTTACATGCCTGTTCCTGACCCGCGACACCAGGAACTCTGCATTGTCTCACCTCTAACATGGGTGAAGCAGCAGTGTGGCCCAGCGCTTCCTGCATGACAGCTGCATCCGTCCTCTTGTGTCCTGCAGATGGGAGCAGCCTGCCGTCCCACGTCAGCCACAACGCTGGCATCCTGTCCTTCCACAAGGTGAGCAGGAGCGACTCGGGGAACTACACGTGCATCGCCTCCAACAGGCCGCAGGGCGAGATCCGTGCCACCGTGCAGCTCGTGGTAGCAGGTGAGGGCTCTGTGGCGGGCAGGAGCGTTTCCTGCTCTGCTGGGCTTGCCTGGGTGGCACCTGGCGTGCCCCTGCAGAGCAAGCAATGTGCAGCCTGGCCCCGAGCTGTGCCCCGTGGCACGCGAGTGTCCGGTTTGTCAGTGCTTTGCGTGCAGCCTGAGGGGGCACGTGCCACTGTGCCGGTGCTGGCCGTGCTCCCTTGTGGGAGCTTAGCACCATTCCCAGGAGCTGACAGCGTTCGTGTTGGCCTCTCTGCTTTCAGTTTACGTCACCTTCAAGCTAGAGCCAGAGCCCACGACGGTGTACCCGGGCCACACGGCCATGTTCCAGTGCCAGGCAGAGGGGGACCCTGTACCGCACATCCAGTGGAAAGGGAAGGACAAGATTTTGGATCCTGGCAAGCTCCTGCCCAGGTACACGGCCTCCATTCCAAACTGACGTGTGGCGCAGCAGGACATTCCCAAGCCTGCCCAGTGTGAGAGTGCCAATGGTGCAGTCCTGGGTTCCAAGCTTGGTAGGCACATAATTGACTCCATGTGCCAGGACCTGGACTCTCCTAGCCCGAGGTTTTCTGTTTCTGCCACAGCCTGCCAAACTGTGATTGAGCTGCAATCATCTGTTCTTAAGCTTTGCACAGCTAGAGATGGAAGCTGATGGCAGTGGGGACGTGGGGCTGAGGCATCCTGGGGAGGTGGGGCTGCAGGTGCCTCAAGCCTGCCTCTGCCCTGTGGCATTTGCAAAGAGCTCTGTGTGTGTGGTTGGCAGGATTCAGATCATGCCCAATGGCTCCTTGGTGATTTACGACGTCACCAGCGAGGACTCTGGAAAATACACCTGCATCGCTGGCAACAGCTGCAACATCAAGCACCGGGAGGCTTTCCTGTATGTTGTAGGTAAGGAAGGGGCCCAGTGTTGGGACATGACTTCCTGGAATGCCTGGCAGTTCTAGGCTCTGCTTCTGGCCCTGGTCGTGCCTGCCAGGTAGTCACAGCAGCATCCCCAGTGGAATGCAGTACAGAGTGCTGTGGGATGTTCCCAGCGTGCTGTGGCTGGCTAAGGAGGTGGCCACAGCAGCGAGTAGGAGGTTGGGGGCTTTTCACATCCCTCCAGCACATTCTTAAGCAGGATTTGGGAAATCCCTCCACACCCTCATGTGTTGGATGCTCTGTCCCACAGACAAGCCAGCAGCAGAAGAGGATGAGGGACCTGGCAGCCACACACCCTACAAGATGATCCAGACCATTGGGCTCTCAGTGGGGGCAGCTGTTGCCTACATCATTATCGTGCTGGGGCTGATGTTCTACTGCAAGAAGCGGAGAAAAGCCAAGAGGCTGAAGAAGCACCCAGAGGGCGAGGAGCCTGAAATGGAGTGTCTGAACGGTGAGGCCGGTACGCCTGAGGTTGGGAGCTTCACTGCTGGCCCCCTATCCCTGTGCTGAAGGGGCTGAGGGGCAGGGAGCTCCCAGGGAATGGGACAGCTCCTAACCCATGGACTCTGACTCTTGTTTTTGGCTCGTGGCAGAGACCTGCTGCCAGGTGGGAAACAGGCAAGTTAGTGTGAAACCTGAACCCTAGCCTCACACTGAGGCCATCTCTGTCTGCTGAGTTGTGTATCACTCCTGCATCCCGGTACCTGCACATGTCATCACCTGTACCAGGGGAGGGAAGGATCCCTGTTGCGATGTAATGAAATAGTAGTACTCTGCTGGCCTCCTCAAATCACGGTTCAGCAGCTCCTGGTGCTGGGGGGAAAATGTTTCACTAAACTCACTCTGGTACCTCCAGTGAGAACTTGTAAGTGGTGGAGTTCAGTTGAGTTTGCTGTCCCTAATTCCCTGGATCTCCCCATACATACTCCCCATAAATGTTCTGCCTTCTCCAGCACACAGCCATGTCCTGATCGCGTGTGAGTTGCTGTGAGGGGCAGACAAAACATAACTGCTGGGTTTGCCTCCTGGTTTTCCCCTTGCATTGGCACTTTGAACAGAGCCAAACCTCCAGAAATAAAGTCTGCCTGTGGGAAACCTCCTAGGAGCAGGGATGCAGAAGCATCTCAGAAGCTTTGTGCTCTTCATCTGTCACCACTGTGAACTCTTTCTGTGTGGCTCTTTCTGTGAGCAGGCAGCTCACCTGTGCCAGCAGGCTCTGGCCAGCATCCTCTTCCTGGGAAAGGGTTTCTTTTAATCTTTCCTGAGGTGAATTTTGATTCAGATTTTTATCTCAGCCTGTCTTTATTATATTTCTCTTCTGCTAGAGTTTGCCTCTTGTTATTCCCTTCATTTGAAACCAGTTCAGCTGCCAGGTGCATCCTCACTCTTACAAGCAGACTCAGCTTCCCAGATGCTTGCACTCCTTTTTGGTACTTCCATAGCCTCTATGGAGAAGTGGTTTGTGTTTGCTGTCAGCTCTGGTGGAGTCATTCCATTCACCACAGTCTTCAAATACCTGACTCTTTGCCTCTTTCTTATGTGGTCCCTCGTTAGTTGGGTGACCCAAAGTATTTCACCCCCTACCTCAGTACCTACAAGTGCTCCCTAGCCCTGCTGACTTTTCCAGTGCCCTCAGATTCCAGACAGATTTAAGTTCCCCATGGACTTGCAGTGGATCTTTCCAATGGATTTCCTATGGATCACTGCACTCCTAACCATCCAGTTACCTTCCAAGGTCGCGTCCTTGGTGTGCCACATCCTCTGTAACGAGAGCTTGCCCTCAGTATCCCTGTCTGACTGTGCTGCTTTTGTTTTGGTGAATACAGATACAGCTGGGGAGGCTCATGGCTGTGGGGACTGATTTCTGTGCTGATGTCTCTAGGCTGTGCCTGTTTCTCCAGGAGATGCTCAGGTGTTGCAGGCAGGTGGGCAAAGCAGACAGCTTCTTTACACTTGCTTCCCCTCTGGACTGCTGGATACATTAATGAAGCTTCCTGTCCTTTTTTTGTTATCAACTGACTTGTCCAAGCTCTCTAAAACATGGGAATGTCTGTTCTCAAAAGTGTCTCTTCCTGCCTGCTGGTGCTGTCTCTCAGTGGTAGCATGCTCACTCTGCAGACTTCAGGATTTTTTTGGCACAGTTGCAGTGGTCGTCTTGTGTTATCCTCTTGGCTTCAAGCTTGTAGTCTTGAGACAGGATTAGTCATGAGTGCAGACAGCACAGGGTCAAACAGTCCTGCTGACAATGAGTGTAAAAACAGGGAGGGAGGGTGTAAGGAGCATCCAGCTTTGATTTATAGGATAAGTGGTGGTTTTTCGCTTTTGTCTTTGCAAATCTTAATTCACCATGTGAGAGCAGACAGCTGTCAGTAGCCATGGCTCTTAAGTCAACACCTGTCAGTGTTCACAGCTCCAGTCCTACCTGTGATAAAGCCATGATCCCTGTTGTAGCCAGACCTGCTCAGGGTGTGCTGGTACCTGTCTTGAGCATGTGCACTGTAAGCAGGCATGCACACACACTGCTACACAACAATCTGGGATGGAAACTACAGGCAGTGGGAATCCTGTTGGAGTCACCTCGTGTTGGGTTAAGCCTGAATTCAATGGTTTCCTTTTGTGGGGCTGTTTGCCTAGTGCTTGTTCCAGGAGCAGCTGAAATGGAGCATGCACAGTAGTACAGAGTGATGCTGTATGTGTGTGAGTGACTCTGGCTCAGGGTTGTGCCCTGCTTTAAATTCCAGCTCCTTCCTTCATCTTAGTAGTACCACTTCCTAATAACCAGGTCTGATCCAAGCAGTAAATACATTCAAAATCAAGGTTTGCCATCTTTGCAGTCATTTCCCTACAAGCTGCCTCTAAAATGCAAGCTTTTCTACTTTCTCAAGGCAATAATGTTTTGTCCTGTTCTCTGGCTTCTGTTTGTGCAAGGGAAATTTCTAGTGAAGTTCCTGTGCAGAAAGCTTGCTGGGGTTAATTGCAAGGACAGTGCTTCCTAGCACTGCTTTAACCTAGCCAGTTAAAATCCAGGCTGGTCTGGTCTTACACGTTCAACATTTCCAAGGACATAAGCATTACTGGCTTGCTGGGGAGGGAGTAATGAGCGAGGACATCAGGCTGCAGCAGCTGATGTCAAATAGATTTGAGAGGCTCTTGGGCATCAAGAGATTGTGGTTATAGCCAGCAGTGTCCATCTCCTCCATCTCTGCTTCACCCATCCCATCTCCTGCTGCCATCCTGCAGAGTTTTGTCAATGGTAGTTTGGATGTAGCCACTCCTTGGGGATGACTGAGTGGCTTGGGATGGACAAGGCCAAATGGGACTGGCTGGCTCTGGGACCAAAGCCATTGCTCAGCATCTGATTTCAAGGGTGGCTGCAGAGCTGCCAGAGATGGGGCAAAAATTGAGGCCAGGCCACTCTGCTGCCTGGGACTGGACATCAAGCTGGAGTGCTTGGAGTGTCAGAGCCCCAGAAGGGGCTGAGCCCCAGGATAACTTTCACTGTGTGGCCTGGAAGGATGCTGAAGCTATTTGTGTTTCCCTTGCAGGCGGTGCTTTGCTACAAAATGGGCAGATGACAGCAGAGATTCAGGAAGAAGTGGCCTTGACCAACCTGGGCAGCAGCTCTGGGGCCAGCAAGCGCCACAGCGCTACCGACAAGATGCACTTTCCCCGTTCCAACCTGCAGACAATCACAACTCTGGGTATGCTGGGCCACCCTGGCCTTGACCCCACTCCAGCAGGAGACCTGTAGCTGAGACCCCAGCCTGTCCTAGCCAGAAAAGGGGATGTGCTGGGTACCAGAGGGCCCTGCTGCGGCCCCTGGGCTGCCAAGCACACCTGCTGTCCTAATGCATGGCACCTTCCCGTGTGCTTCTCTACGCTTCCAGGCAGGGGGGAGTTTGGTGAAGTGTTCCTGGCCAAGGCCAAAGGTACAGAAGATGGTGAGGGTGAAGCGCTGGTGCTGGTGAAGAGCCTGCAGACGAGGGATGAGCAGCTGCATCTGGACTTCCGGCGGGAGGCGGAGATGTTTGGGAAGCTGAACCACGCCAATGTGGTGCGGCTGCTGGGGCTGTGCCGCGAAGCAGAGCCGCACTACATGGTCCTGGAGTACGTAGACCTGGTAAGGGCCTTGCCAGCAGTGCCTGCAGTAAAGCAGGGACATGACAGCAGTGGGTGTGGGGCCTCCAAGTGCGACAGCAGGCTGGCAGCACAGGGCAGTCAAGGTGTAAGGAGACCAGGCTGAGCTTACTGCTGTTCCCAGCCTCCGGAGGAATCTCAAGGGGAATGGGAGTCTCCTGCAAGACCTGGAAGTGACTTTGTCCTCTACATCCTCCTGATTTCTGGTTTGTGTCCTGGACTCGGCTACATAAGCTAAGTTCTGGGACTCTGTGCTGCAGAATGACTGTAAATGCTAATGGCTATGAGGAATCTGGAGTTTGTAGGAGAGAAATCAATTTGGAGCATGAAAAACCTGGAGATTTCGGGCTTGCTTGCCCTAATCTTAGCCAGTTGAGGCCCAGAAGCAAGGTACTGGCTTGCCTGACAAGGCAGGAACCAGGAGGATGGGCAGGAACCATGGAAACGGAGATGAGGATCTATGGGTCTGCCACGTCCAGGCGCTGCAGGGACCAGTGAGACTTGTCAGTATGTAGAGGTACTGAGTCTGAGTTGCTGTCTCTCTCCCAGGGGGACCTGAAGCAGTTTCTGAGAATCTCCAAGAGCAAAGATGAGTCTCTGAAGCCACAGCCACTCACTACCAAACATAAGGTGACTGTGCAGCTTTGGAAGTGCTGCGGGGGCTGGGCGACCCTAAGGAGGGCAGCCAGTGCTGACATCTCTCTGGGGTCAGGTGTCTCTCTGCACACAGGTGGCCCTGGGCATGGAGCACCTCTCCAACGGCAGGTTTGTGCACCGGGACTTGGCAGCCAGGAACTGCCTGGTCAGTGCCCAGCGGCAGGTCAAGGTCTCATCCCTGAGCCTCAGCAAGGATGTGTACAACAGGTCAGGGAGCCTGACGTGGGAATGGGAGGGGATGAAATGGCACCAGTCTCATTGCCTGCCTGTCCTGCCCGCAGCGAGTACTACCATTTCCGCCAGGCCTGGATCCCACTGCGCTGGATGCCACCCGAGGCTGTGCTGGAAGATGAGTTCTCCACTAAGTCGGATGTGTGGTCCTTTGGGGTGCTCATGTGGGAGGTCTTCGCACATGGGGAGATGCCCTACACTCCACTGGCAGATGATGAGGTCCTAGCAGGTACGTGGAGTACCTTGTGCTATCCCTGAAGTTGCAGCCTGCTTGCTTTGTGTGGGGTAAAGGGGGCCGGACAGGCTGTGTGACAGTGCTGGTCTGCTGGGGAGGCTGTCCCAGCCTGCATGGAGAACTGCTGCCCTCCTTGCATCCCCCAGAGAGGATCACATGCCTTCCCAATGGCCCTTTGGACTTTTCTTTCATGCCAGGTCTGCAGTCAGGAAAGACGAAGCTCCCGCACCCCGAGGGCTGCCCGTCCCGCCTGGCCAAGCTGATGCAGCGCTGCTGGGCCCCCAGCCCTAAGGACCGGCCTTCCTTCAGTGAGCTCGCCACCACCCTTGGGGACAGCCCAGCCGACAGCAAAGCCTGAGCCCCCCAGCCCTTGCTGGTGAAGGATGTGGCGGGGTGGACAGGGGTCTGTATGTGCCTGGGGAGCCCCTGGCACTCCCGCAGCCCCTTGCTGAGCCCGACCCCGATGCACCAGCGAGCAGCTCAGCATCAGCAGCTGCTGGACTCAAAGCACAAGCCAGTGTACCCCCAGCCCCACTCCCTTTCCCAGTGGGTCCCAAAAGACAGCCTCCTGCCCCCTGCCTGCTCAGCCCGGTGCCCTTAGGCTGCTGGTGTGGATGGAGCGCAGCTCTCCCCCTCCCACGGCGAGAGCTTGGGCATCCCTGCTCGCCACATCCACCTCTGCCGGCCTGGCCCGTCTCTCTCTCCGTCCGTCTGTGCTAGGCATGCCTGCCTTCCCCTTCCCCTTCCCCATGGGGACAGGCCAGCCAACAGGAGCACAAAGTGCCTGGCATATGAAGGAGCTCACTACCTTTCCCAATTACCCTGTGCCTTTTTTTGTACTTATGACTCTGGGCAGAGCCCCCTGTCTCCCTCTTCCAGAGCGCTGACTCCTCCCTACCATAGTATTTCTGTTACTGGAATGCAGCCTAGAGTGGGTTAGTTTGTTTGCTTGAGTGGAGGGTACTGCAGCCAAGAAGGGTTGGGTTTTGTTGGGTTTTTATGTGCTGCTCTCAATAAAGAAGGCGCCTTTTTTTTCGTTTTTTTTTGTCTTTGTAAAACACTGCTGTCAGATAGCGGTTTTTGTTCACATGGCTCCTGGGAAGGGTTTGGGGCTGGTTCCTCAAGCATCTCTCTGCTGTGTTTAACCCCTTTGCCCCTTTCTCAGGTGAATCTGAGATGCTGCTCCCAGCCTTGTGTGCCCTGAGGGAGCACTTTGCCTCAGCACTTGCTATCTCTCTGGGCAGTCATGGGTTGCTCTCCAGGAGTGACTTGTCTCAAGAGAAAATGTCCCTTTCAGACTCGAAGCAAACAACCACTCATGGACATGCTGATGGGCTCCCCTCTCTTCAGGTACTAATTGGGTTTGTGCACCCACCTCTGTGGCCTGGGGCAGCTTTGCAGCCCGCACTGGGTTGTGGTTTTGTGCAGGAGATTTCAGCTGCTGCTTCTTGCAGGATGGAGGAGCTGGCAGGGCCAGGTCTGGATGGGGATACTGGGGGATATCCCACTCTCACATGTGGCTTGCAGCCCTCTCCTCTGTGCCAGTGGCCCAGAACAATGGCAGGGTCCTGGTAGTCTCTTCCTGGGAGAAGAAAGGTGTACACATGATGTACAAGAAGCCCCAACCCCACAGCAAGAACCTGAGCCGAGCCGGAGTGGGCCGCTGGGCTTGGCCAAGCAGCAGACCAGCAGTTTGACTTGGCTGCACAACCCTGTGTTGGGGGTGGTTATCGAGACAGATCTGAGCTTTTCCAGGAGGCCTGCTGGGGCTGAACTGGAGGCAGTGGGCATAAGCTGCATAAGAGACATTCATATTGGGTATTAGGGGAAATGTTTCTCCTCGTGGGTCATAAAGGTCTGAGACCCAGAGAAGCTGTGGTATCTCCACCATCATCATCATCAGAGATACTCAATCCTGGGCCAGAAAAGTCCTGAACTACCCAGTGTAGTTGGCTCTGCTTTGATCAGGGATGGACCAGAAGTGTCCTGGATCCCCTTCCCGCCTCTGCTACCCAAAGAGGTTATGGAGATGCTGCAGGGGGAGAAGTGCTCATTTTTTGGAATATGCTAGCAGGCTCTGAGCTCAGATTTGGTCCAGGCTTGGGTGCCAGCAAGTTTGCTGGCAATTGCTCTGCCAGTTATTGAAAGTGTTTGTCCCTTTTCCAACGCTTGTGTCTTGCAGCTGGGAGCTATGAACTCTTCCCCAAGCCAAGGCCTCTTGGCAAGCTAAGCTGTGGCAGTGGCTGGGTGTTGGGCCCCTCTCTAGAGAGGGACAACCAAGTCTAGTTCACTAGACCTGGTGCTCCTTGGCGTAGTGGGCTTGGCAGCAGGTGCCTGCCACCCTGATCCCTGGCTGCCTCCATGACCAGAGGGCCTGGCCACAGCCTGGGGCTGGCGGCACTATGTATGCTGGGAAGACCTGTTAGGGGTAGAGGTAACAGGATATGCCTTTCCTTCTCCCCCTTGCAGCCCCATGCCCTTCTTGTTGCTCCCCCAGTCCCTCCCAGTGTGTGTGCGACCCTTCTGAAGCATGTTGTGGCACTGCTGCTTTGGTGCTCTCCCACTTGCAAGTGACCTGTGCATTTGCTGTTGCTTGGTGTCCTTTCGTTCCACTTCTCCCATCCTATTCCATTCCTGTGGACTTTCCTGTCTGCTCTCCTTCCTTTAAGGCAGGAATACTGCACTCTGTAGGCTGATTCCTGCAGCCAAGCCACTTGTGGTGGCCTGGCCAAGCACAATCTCAGCGATGCCATGGATGGACCAGAGATGCCAAGGATTTTGAGGGTAACATCCTTGTTGTGCCAGCTCTATGCATGCAGGCATCTCATGTAGTTGGGAGGATATATCATGGCTGCAGTGAGCTGGTTCTGTGAGCAGCATCAGGATTGGGTGCTCTGCTTTATCCCAACACATCCTGGAGGCTCCACTCTCTGTTTGCCATGCAGTCAAGACCTGGTGACTACAGGGAAGCACCCAAATGGAAAGTCACCAAAGCCAGGACAAACTCCAGACCCAAAAAGTACAGAATGACAGCGGTTGGGATTGTGTATTTTTGGAAGTGATGTCATGAAAAAGTTCTGTATCATTGGGGATGGGACAGATGTTGGCCGAAGTAATTGGAAACAGCAAGCTGAGCAAATACAGTCCTTAGCTAAATGTGGTGGAGCAGAGCAGGGAATCAGAACCCCTGCAGGAGAAAGAGAGCACTTGGGCATTTGGCAGAGGTGGGATCCAATTGCCTCAGCCCAAACTGAAGGAACGCCTTACTCAAGACAATGTGTGGTATCCAGGGCCAGAGATAACAGCATGGCTCCATCAGAGCACAGGTCCACCCAGTGAGCCACCAGCTGTGGCAAAATTGAACAGTCTAAGAAAACAGCAAGCAGGTGTGTGTTAGTCCCAACTAACAACACCCTAAAGCATAAAGACCTCCAAACTGGGCATTTCCAGCATTCCCTGATGTTTTCTCCTGCCATAAAGTTACCTAAATTCCCCCTGCACTGCTGCATCCTTTGGGCACCCCGGTCAATGAGTGCACAGATGTGTGAGGCTTGAGGAAGGGCTTTTTGGTTTGCTCTGATTTCCTCTGCTGCCCTGTGGCTCTTCTGCAGCTGTGTCAGGCACTTGAGTGGAAACTAATGGGCCTTAATTGTCCTAAGCAGCCTCACCTGGGACTTATCCACACTTTTGAGCTGCATTTAAGCTTGAGCCTGTGCTTTAAGGTTTGTTTTAAGCAACTTTGTAGGTGTTCCTGTTCTGGCCTTACCTCTAGCCCTGTCTTCTAGGCATATATTGTAGCCTTATTACCCAGTCATGATTTTGGCTCTATCTCACGACCAAGTGGATGCTGGATTTAGTCCATGGCTTGCTCTGTGGATGGCTCCTGATACCAACACCTGTTGCTGCTCTGCTCAGGTGCTGTGTGTTTATACCTGTGTGTTTATACTGTGTGTTCACGAGAACGTGGGTTCACCCCGCAGGGAGCAGCTCCATTCCTGTACCTGCCTGTTGACCAAAAAAAAGCACATTGAAAAGGCCGTAACCTAGTTTTATACGTGTGGCAGTACCTCTGTTCTACTTGTCACTGCTCATGTAAGAGATCTGGCTGTTAAAAAAAGAGCAGCTGTGTTCAGCAGCAGTTAGAAAAAGCTGGAGTATCAGTAGTAGGAAGATCAGGAACAGGATGGAAACCATCACGACCCCAGCACCCAGCTCTAGTATGGATGAAGAGTTGGAAAAGGACGAAGAAGCACTTGTTGCAATGGCTAGAGGAGGATCGAAAAGGGGATGTGGAGGGCTGGGGTGATGCTGGGAGCAGGGTCCATGCTCCAGCGGAGCCATCAGGCAGCTTGTCTGGAGAGAACTTTGGAGGTAATCAGGTAAGAGGCTTTTAAGGCAAAGTGTCAAGTGCTGTGCCCTAAAGCTGTGTAAGAACAGGGCTAGAAACAGGAAATTTATGATGCAGAGGTTGTAAATGAGAGTATCCCTGAAGGCTGAAAACTTGCTTTTAAGCTGCTTTCAGTTGTCAGTGGCTGCTGGTTAAGGGAGGGCCTGTTGGTAACTTGTGTCCCATGGGTGATGGTGGCTTGGGGACAGGGCTTGGCTCTCCAGCCTGGGTCCGACTGCCTTGGTGAGAGATCGGCATCCCAAGAAGCTGGAGCAGGCTGGAGCTCTGGTCGTGTTTAGGGTACAAGCAGGACAAGTGTCTTGGAAAGCATCCCCAGGATAAGGCTTGGGAAGGAAAGGACTGCAGCAGGAGGGATGAGCTAGCCCAGAATGAGCCAGGTCTCACCTCTTGCCTGTGTAGACATTCTTGCAGCTTGGGGAGCAAAAGACCCGGGGAAGAGAAGGAGGAAAGGAGTGTGTAGCTGTCCCATGAGCAAGAGAAAGCCAAATCCTGGTACCTGCAGTGATTGCATGCTTGTGCTAAGCAGGCAGATTGGCCTGGCTTTGGCTGTCAGATCCATGTGGTCATTGTTCCCAGCCTAACCAGTGCCTCCATCCATGCAGAGGGTCCTGCTGACCCTTCCCCATCGCGGCAGGACACGGCGAGGCCTCAGTCTTACCTGTGCCAGGTGTAGTTTGTGCTCAGCTTGAAGGGAGGGTGGCCAGGGCATGTGATGGGAGGCATGTGAGTTCCAGCAGCCCTGCTGGGAGCTATAAATGGCATGTGTGCTCACTGGAGGAGCATGGCTGGCGGGAGGAGGGGGAGGCGGTGGTGGCACTGAGGGGGGTGTTCGGGTTTGCAGTTACTCCCTTGCTCTGTAGGAGGTTGGCCCTGGGCTGTGGGGGACAGCTGAGAGGGCTGGTGGTGAGCGTTCGTGTCCTATGAGTGATGAGGCAGATACGGAAAGGGCTTGTGTGAGCTGCAGAACCCTCCATGGGGTGCCCAGGACACAAAATGGGTCTGTAGCAGGACTGCTGCTGCCAGAGGTGAGGTCTTGCCCCGCGTTGCAGTTCCTGTTTGTAGGACAGGATGTGGGAGAGCTTTTTTCACAGCTAAGGATTCTCCGTCTGTCCTCACAGCTTTGAGCTTGGGCCTGTGCTGTCTCTCCTGCACCTTTGCTGGCCCATGTGGAGCATGCCTTACACACAGTTGTCCCGTGTGGGCTGTCCCTGTGCCGTGGAGGTCCTGGGTCACACCTGCACAGATGATGTGACCTGCACCAAGTGCTTGGAGCCATCTGATGTGCAGAGCCGGGGTGGGCATGAGCTGGGGTCTGACCAGCCACTTCCCACATATATAGGTGCTATGTCTGTCCCACCCGTGGATGGCCGTGGTGCAGAACCACCTCCTCACCTCCCGTGGGTTTGAAAGTAGCTGCGGCTCATCCTGTTAAATGGGAGATCTCTTTTCTTTTGGGCAGTGATCAGCCTGTGCTCCAGCAATGTGTGTTGTGGGCATACCTGCTCGGTCCCGTGCCCTGCACACCCCCGGGCACCCACGTGGGCCCCAGACCCTCTCGGTGCCTCTGCAGCCACCAGAGACAAATGGACGGCACGGTGTCCCTTGCAGGCTGTGACAACAGCCGGGATGCAGAGTCGCCTGGAGCAACAGCTGGTGGCATGGCGGGGAGTCAGGCAGGGCGGCGCGGAGCCCCTCCTGGCTCGATCCTGAGGATTGCGAGGCAGGGAGACTTAGAGCCACGTGGTATGTCCCCTGCGAGGACCCGCGAGCCTGGAGCTGGCGGCGGGAAGGGAGGCCGAGGCAGGGCTGGGAGCGGGGCTGTCCCGGCACTCGTTCTCTGCCCCCGGTGCCTCCCCGGGCCGAGCGCCCCTCGCCGGCCGCACTGTCCCTTTAAGAGCCGCCCTGCGTGCTTCGCCCTGGGAGTGACGCGAGCGCGGTCCGACCGTATGCAAATCAAACGCCAACCGGCGGCNCCCAGCCAATGGGATGGCGCCTCCCGACGGGGCGCCGTCTCGCCCCATATAAGGAGCGCCTTCGCCATAAAAGGCAACATTGTATCGCTTTATATGGGGGCGGCGCGGCGCGGCGGGGGCGGCGGCGGAGCGGGGCCGTGAGCGCGGAGCGCGGCGGGGACATGGCGGGGCCGGCCTGACCC
>VZRF01001749.1:12730-25023 GCA_013396875.1 Vireo altiloquus | reverse complement strand
GGGACCGGGGGGGGCGGCCCGGCACCAGCCCCTTCCGGGGGGCCTGCGCGGGAGCCCCCGGCGGAGCTGCGGGCAGGGAGCTGGGCGGCCGAGAGCGGGAGCCCCCGGGGCCGGGGAATGTCGGTGTGCTTGGCCGTCCCCGAGCGTGTGGTGTGCCCGGGGAGGCCCGTCCCGGTGCAGCGTCCAGCCCCGGGCCGGAGCTGACCGGCGCCCTCGGGGCCACTCGCTGTGAGCCGCCACGAAAACACCGAGTGTTTGGTGCACAGCTGGACTGCCCTGCCCCACCGAGGGCCTGGCAGGACTGTCTGCTCCGGCCACGGGAGGGACCAGTGCCACGTCTCGGGCGGTCCAGAGTGCAATCCGTGGTTCCTGGAGTGCAAAGACAGATTAGAAACTTGGGGGATTATGGATGCTGCTGGCTGATCTGCATCCCTGGTGGTGCTCACAAGCATCTTCTCAACAACTAGGTAGAGCTGCATCTCAGCTCAACTGGGTATCATGCACCCTGGGAAGTTGGGAATGGGTGTGGGGTACTGCTGGGCACATCCTGGATGTACAGGACCGCGGGTTGTGGAATGAGGCCATCCTATTTGTAGAAGCTTGTGTGAGACCCCTGAGTGTGCAGTGATGGCATACGAAGAGCGCGCTTCCTAGTCCACAGGTATTCTTAGCCTGGGGCATGGTGGCCTTGCTGCAGGGGTGCTTGAGCGCAGTTGTGCTCAGAACTCTGGAGCCTGAGAGGGAAATATGGGTCGGAGCCTGGAAAAGGGGTGTTGGTGAAGGGAATGAAGTAGCGGAGATGTGTGCTGAGTAACATCACTGAGAGGTGAGGTGAGGTGAGGGAGGCATCCAGACATGTCTGGAGAAGCCAGTGGAATTCCCAGAATGGAGATGATCCTGTGTCCCCATGTTCTCGGACTACTGTACTGAGGGCCTCTTGGCAGGCACATCCCCTAAGGGTGTGCTAAAGGGGGATGGGAACACAGCATGGGGCAATTCAACCTATAGGGAGCCAGTCGTGGGTTGGTTTTAGAGGCCACAGCTCCTCTGGGGTAAGAGGGAGGTGAAGCTGGTGTGAAGAGAATGAAAGCCATTCTGGGAGCGTGCAGACATGCAAGGACACTTGTCCTGCACTGTGTGTTGTCCCTGTCACGTGTGACTCCCTGTTCTTTCCTCGTCCTGCTGGCAGGCCTATGAGCTCTCCACACTGACTGGCACTCAAGTCCTGCTTTTGGTGGCCAGCGAGACAGGCCATGTGTACACATTTGCCACTCGGAAGCTGCAGCCCATGATCACCAGTGAGACGGGGAAGGCGTTGATCCAAACATGCCTCAATTCCCCGGACTCGCCCCCACGCTCGGACCCCACCACTGACCAGCGCATGAGTGCCACTGGTTTTGAGGAGACGGACCTCACCTACCAGGTGTCTGAGTCGGACAGCAGCGGGGAGACCAAGGTAATGTTCCTGGGCACCCAGGGAGCCATGGGCTGTGTTGGGAGCCCTGATCATCCCCAGCCCTCTTTAAATAGCAGCGTGGGGAGCTGAGGATGAGTCCCCTTTTGCTGTGACTGCAGTGAGCTTGTGTCATGTTATCTTGGGGGTGGGTGGCTCCTTGGCTGATAGTAGCAGTGATTGAAAGAGGGAAGGAAGCGGGTGGCAGGTATCCTGGTCCTGGCCCTTGCAGAGTGGCTCCCCCTGGCCCAGCCCACCCCCCTGGCCGGCTTTCAGCACTGTTATCTCTCCCCAGGCGTCTCCATGCTCTCACACTCATTGATAAAAATTTGATTCTGCCTCCATGGCCTTATAAGGCCTGGTTTCCCTCGCCAGAGTCCCTGGCAGGGCCCCTCACATTCCTTATAAGCTGCAGCTGTCTCTTGCTTTGGTGCTGTTTTGGAAGGGGGCAGGGAGGACATGGGGAATGGAAACATTTGGCTGGACAGACCATTTCTGCTCCCTGCCTGTTGTCCCTGCATATGCTGGCCCTTGCCTGCCTGTGTTCTTGTGGCCTTTTGCCCAGGGTGGCCTGGCTGTGGGCACAGAGTTGGGCAGAGTCAGCTTTTCTGCTGGAAGGGCCCCTTCTTGTCCCTGCACTCCCTGGCGCTGTTCCTCAAAGCTGTGTCCCATATCCCTGCCGCTTCCTTTGCAGGCTGGTGCTCAGATCCACAGGTACTTGGAGATGGGAGGCAGGGAAGTTTGTGGTGTAAAGCTGGGGTGACATGCTGAAACTGGGGCTCTGCCACAGCTTCCCAGGCCTGTGTGCAGTTCCTCTGGGTGCTGGGAATTAGGGCAGCCCAGCTGTACCCGTGCTTGTGTGGTGGGTACTGGCCTTGCTGCAAAAGTGTTCCTCCATTGACCTTGTCATAGGAGCTCTCCAACCAGCTGTGCTCAAGCCGCAACAACATCCTTGCCATGAGGAGCCTCTAGACATTAAGCAGACAAAACCTGGAGATCTCTATGCTGTAATTGCAAAGGTAGTGAGTAGAGCCCCAAGATGTGCCCAGTGTTGCAGAGGTATTCAGCTACCTGTTTTTATGCTGTGACAGTACAACAGCCCTGGTCACGGTGCTGCTGGGTACCCTCTGTTCCTCGATGTCCACTGCCCCACATGTGTGCAGTGCTGCACCAAACAAAAGCTTATTGCTGCTGAGCCCTGAGAAACATCAGCAGCCCCAGAGACCCCTGCAGGCAGAGGAGATGTGGTGGGCCAAAGTGTGGTTGGAGTCTCTGTGCTGGAGCCCTTAAGCATCCCTGAGAATGGTTCCTGCTGATGGGACCCAGCACCAGTCCTGACTGTCCCAGTCTGGCATGTCTTCTCTGGTTGAGCTATGCCAGCCCTTTCTAGTAGGCAAAGAAGCCTTCTAACAGTGGCAATCTCTCCCTTGTGCAGCCTGTGTTTGTAAGGACTTGTGCCTCCTGGGCTTCTCCTGGATGAAAAGGCAAGTCCTGTGGGCATTTTGTAATGAGACAAATTACCTGTCCCTGGCATGAGACTTGTCCACATCATATCCCTTTGTGCTCTTCCTGGAAGTACTGCTAGTTGGCCCCAAGGGAACTGTGCCCTTGGGGTGCAGTTACTCTGCAGAGACCTTCTTAACACAACTTCTCTTTTCTGACTGTCTGATGCAACGCTGAAAGCTCCATCCCAGTGCTAATGCTTTGTGTGGAGTGCTTTGTGGCTACAGCCAGCATTTCATGTGAGGCTGGAGGAGCCTTATGGCCCTGTCTTCTGCTTGACATTCTGACTAACCCCACCCCTGGCTGGCTGAGAGTTCCCTGTCATGGCAAGCCCTGGGGCTGGGGACAGGGACTGTCCTGTTGTGCCTTCTGCAGGCCTGGAATCCTGGTTGGTGCTCAGGCAGAGATCAGCTCAATTCAGATAGACCAAGAAGTCTTCTGAGGATGAAAATTGCCTGTGGAGGGCCATGCTGGGTGGCTGGTGCCTGCTGAGGGCTGGGTGGTGCACTGGGTTTCAGGTGCCTCACTGGAGGAGCTGGCAGGAGATTCAGTGCCTGGACTGTCAGGTCCAGCAACATGGGATGCTCTGAAAATCTCTCTGGCCTTCCTGTGTGAACTCTGCTTCCCAGATCACTGTATAGACAAAACCTGCTAGTGTCCAGTGCTGCAGCAGAGTGGGAAGACAATGCAGCCAGGCTGTCACCTGTGGTCAGCAACCTGCTGGCTATTCCTCAGTGATACACCAGCAGCAGCTCTGAAATCCTCCTGCTGTGCCGAACCCCAACTCCCTGCCGTGGTGCTGGGATTGGGGCATGCTGTACTTCTGAGACAGTAGCTGTATCCTCATGATGATACCTCTCTCATCTTTTTTAGGCCCCAAACAACACTGCCTGTGTGCAGTCACCTGGGTGGGCTTGTGTGGGAAAGGATATTTTGGAGGGCGCTCAGGGGCTCTGGATTGGAGTGAGAGCATGGGAGTAGCCCTTATCTGCTCATCTCTTTCTGGAATGGGAAAATATGGGACTTTCTGCCACATCTGGAAAGTAGACCAGGTGTTGGAGACCAGATTTGGATTCCCATATACCTCCAAGGCCTGTTGTCCTGCTACACCTGTGTAGTAATTCTGTCTAGGGGACCATGCTCAACAGCATCACCTCAAGCAGTCCCTAAAAGCTGTGGAGTGGAATAATTTCTGTCCCCAAGACCCTGCTGTGGTCCAGGATGGGTATCTGCTGGCCTGGTCTGTGACCCACATGCTGCAAAGCAGTGGTGTGGGTCTGGGCAGACACCTGCTGCACCTCTCTGCTGCTCTGCTTCCACTGACACTGCTCTGCACACTGAGGTTTGCACTGAACTGTGGTGGGGAATGGATGTGCAGCTGGATCAGGAAGGGAAGGGCTTTCAGGGCTACTGTCTGCCTCAGGGTTTGTCCATAGCCCCTTGGGTAATGGCTGCTGAAGTGACCCATGACTTGCCTCATGCACGTGATCTGGGCTTTGCAGGGTGCTGGGAAGAGCAAAGGTGCACAGGGCATTGCTGAGGCATCCCAGACAGTCGTGAGGAGATGGCATTGGGTGTCCAATCCCAAAGTCTCTCCCAGCTCTCTTTCTGTATCAAGAGCTGTACAGCCTAAGAGAAACACAATAAAGATGGGAGGAGTATGAGTCTCACCTGTGTCAGAATAAGGAGGGCAGAGATGGGATATGCATGATTCAAGTCTGTTGCCACAGCATCTTTCCCAAGCACCTTTTCTTTGTTCTGAGATTTGGCCTTGTGCTTCTAGGGAGCCCTGGGAATCTCCCTGAGCAGAGTGCTGTGAACGTTCTGGGATGCCTCCTCCAGGCCAGGGAGTATGGAGTATGACTGGGTGCTAAGTGCCTTGGTTGCTCGGGGCTATATCTCATGGGTATACCGCTTTAGGGCTGTAGCTGGGGAGGAGGAACCCTGGCTTTTCCAACTGGGAAAAGCACCTGTCCTGACCAACTCTGCTCTGGCTCACTAGTGGGCTGGGGAGAGCTCTGCCCTGTCACCCACGTGGGGAGGGCATCCACAGCCTCCCATGTGGGATGGCAGGAGTTTGTGGTTGAGCTAATGGAAAGTGCCTCTGCTGGGCTTTGCTCTGTTATCATGTGCCTCTTCTAATTTGGACTTCAGGGACTGCAGTGCCAAGGCAGAGGGGTGTTGCTCTCCTCCCTCCCTGGGCCCTGGGGCACGACTGAGTGCCTGGGATTGGATCCCCCTGTCCAAAATGGGCTGCCTTCCCTTTTTTAGCTGTTCGTTGAGCTGTGAATTCCTTGCTCCTGGCAGCTTGACAAGCTGGGAACAAGGCTTAGCACGTGGGAGAGCTGGGCCCACCAGCTGCAGTGGGAGGGGTGGGAGTGTGGCAACCTTAACTCTTCCCAGGCGTGCTGGCAGCTGTGTCAGGACATGGGGACAGCAGGTTGCCCGTGGTCTGTGACATGGGCTCCTGTGAAGCAGTGCATTCTCAGTGCGCTCTTGGCCAGATGAGCAGGGCAGGAGAGGAGTCATGGGCACCCTGGGTATTCCAAAGGCAATTTAGGGGATGGAGGCACGTGTGACAGGTCAAGTGTGACTGCCAGGGGCAGCAGGAGTCATGCTGGGCTTGGTTGGTTCCTGCAGATCCAAGGCACATCCAGCCACATGCTTTGTGGCTGTGGAAACTAGTGTGTTACTGCAGCCTGGCGCACACACACTCCTCCCTTGTTCCCAGACCTGGGATGCCAGTCTCTCAGGCCAGTGTTGGCCCGCACAGAGCCCTTTTCCTGGTGCTCAGCTGCTCTGGCAATGCTGTCCTCAGACAGGCACAGAGCTCTGACGCTCATTGCAGGACTGTGCTGGCTGTAGTGAACACGTGGGGTCCTTTGAAAGCATTTGCCTCATGCCCATCTTCTGACAGTGGATTGGCAAATAGGTGCTTCCTACAGTCAGGTTCTCCTGGCCTCTGCTTCAGGAGATGTGTGGAGGCATTCCCCAGCCTGCCAAAACTGCCCTTAGGGCAGGGTTTGGGCCTCCCTGGTGTCCAGGTTTGCCTGTCGTGACTTGTCCCTTGTCACTTCCAGTGTACAGCTGGCTTTAAGAGCCAATTCTCAGCTTGTTCTTGGTCGCGTGTTTCCTGCCTTAAGGGAAGTGGTTTGTGTTCCTGACAGGAGACTGTATGCCTTTATGTTTGTCCCTGCAAGGGCTGCTTTTGCCTAGTGTGTGCCAAAAAGAGGCTATTCTCTTCTTAGACATTTTGGGGACTCCTGGGGTGGGGAAGGGTTGCTTTGTCCCCTGGTGTGTTGTAGGGAAGGCTCTCAGGGGACCTGTGTGGCCCTGGGCCTGCATCCAAAGTTTACGCTGAGCTCTCTCCAGCTCTCCTCATGTTTGTACAAGCAACTCTTCTCTGCTTCCCTGGCTCTGCTCCATGTGCTGGCAGCAGGCTGTGGGGGGTATGGTTTGGCAAGGGGATGCAACCTACAGAGCCTGGTTTGGTCTCATGGGCAGATGTCTCATGGGCTGGTCCGAGCTGTCACAATCTCTCCTTTTGCAGGACTCCCTGAAACCTGCGTTCACCGTCACCAACCTGCCGGGAACAACGTCCATCCAGACAGCCCCGACCACCTCGACCTCCATGCAGGTCAGCAGTGGCCCGTCATTCCCCATCACTAATTACCTGGCGCCAGTGTCTGCCAGCATCAGCCCCAATGCCGTCACCAGTGCCAACGGGACAGTGCTGAAGACTACTGGAGCCAGTGCAGTGACGTCTGGGGGCCTCATGCCGATACCCACTGGCTTCACCCTCATGTCAGGTCAGTGCCTTTAGGGGCTGAGGACTACATCCATCCATGTCTGCACCTGGAGTGTGTTGCTGTTCTCTCCAGGGGAGAGGAGACCTAGTGGCAGAAGGGAAGCAGAGTGGTTGCTGCTGTAAGGTGAGCCTGGCTGTGATTCTGTGCTCAAACCCGGCCAGGCCAGTGGCTGGAGGAGGATCATGTAGTGACTGGTTCTTTAGAGTGCTACCAGCTGGCCCTGCTGCTGGGAGGTGGCAGGGAGCTGAGCTGGGACCCCAGGGCAGCACCAAGAAGCCTGGAGGGAGTGAAAAGAGCTGGTGGTGACAAAGCCTTTCTTTCTCCCTCCTTTCGGCAGGTGCTTCCCTTTCTCCGGGGACCCCTACCATTCCTCTCACTCAGTTACAGCCGCACTCCCTGGCTCTTCCCAGCCAGCAGGGCCAGGTGGTCACGGGTACAGCTGGACAGCTGCAGCAGGCACAGCAGACAGTCTTCCACTTCCCTGCCAGAGCTGGAGGGCAGATTGTATCGCTGACAGGTCAGCACTTGCTTCTCCTCCGCTTGCTAGAGATGGGGGGATGGAGGTGACTGTGGGGGTCCTGGGTCTGGCCATGGGGCTGACCCCCGACTGAGGCGGGAACACAGAGGAGGCAGAGCACAGGGAACCCTGGCTGCGGCTGCTGGGGAGAGATGGAAAGACAGGGCAGAAGATGCTTGACATAGGCAGGAGCAGCATCCTGGGGGATCCAAGGGAACCAGCTGATTTTCAGTCTCATGCCCCATGGTTTGGCTTGTGGCTAACAAATGCAGAGGAGACACGTCCCTAGTGCACCTGTGCTGAGGCTGAACTGTGCTGCTATTGCTGATGGAGGGATAGCACAGGGGCTCAGGTGCCCAGTGGTGGTTTATTGAGTGCGGGCATTTGGTGCTGAGCAGCTGCCCTTGCTTCTGTGTTTGTATCTGCAGTCAGCCACTGAACCACAGTGGAGAGGATAGGTTAGGGGAGACTCGGAGTAGAGGAATGATGCTGCTGTGCTGCCTTGTGTGCATTGTCCTTTGTAGGAATTTCTTCTTGTTTTGAGTTAAGGCTCTCCAAGTGTTTCTTCTGGGGCTGGACATGTTCCTGGATGGAGTTTCAGAGTAGGGCTAGGCTCTCCTTAGCAGTGGCATCTATCATCTGAGGACCAGCACTAAGTGACACAGTATTTGTCATGTCCTGCCTGTTTGTGCTCGAGTCCATGACTCTGATAACCTCTGTGCTTTCTTGGAATGCTTATGGCTCCTAGGGGCCCTGGCAGACAGCAGGCTCCCATTCAAGGGGACTGGATTTCCCTTGTGATCTGGAGGAGGTAGGAGAACAAATGATGTGTGTCTCTGGGGTGTAATGTGTGGGGAAATGCTCAGTCTGAGCAATGTGGCCAGTGATTCTTGCTCTCTGGCATCCCTTCTGGAAGAGCTCTCTGGGTCTTCCCTCTGGAGGCAACCTTAGGAGAGCTTTCTGTGCCAAGCTGTGTTTCTGGATCTGAAGTGCTTTGCAGGGAATGATCTGGGACAGATGCTGCATGGCCCCTGCAGCTCTGGGATGCACACCTTGAGACCAGGTGTTCTCTAGTCCCTGTGCAGGGCACTGTGCTGTCCTTAAGGTCACAGGCAGGGTGAGAGCTGCACGCTGAGTGCCCTGTGGAGGATGGAGCTGGGCTCCAGAGAGTGAAGGCAGCAGAGCCCAGCTGGTGTGGGCATTTGGCCTCTTGTGGTTCCACTCGATGCAGCAAGGTGATCCTTGCAGAGCTGGCTCCTCCCTGGGAAGCAAAGGCTGGGCCCTCTCCTCCCAACATCTATTCTGTGTTTTGGTGGAACCAGGAATGACAAGGAAGGTCCCGGATGTTCCTAAACCATGGCTGGGAGTTGGGCAAAAGCTGTTGTGGCCTTTTCTTCACTCTTGGAGCTTTGTAGGCTAGTTAACCCCTTCTTTGCCCATGTTTGAAAGGGCATGTGTTGGAAAGAGTAGGTTTTGATCTCTGGTTTCTACCACACACTGCTTTTGTGTAGCCTTCCCCAGTGCAGCACAGAGTGATGCTGTGGAGCTGTGTGCAGCAAGAGAAGAACTGGGGGGCTTTCACGTAGCCCAGAGTGCCTGTATCCCTCTGGAGCCACAGGCTCATGGGCTCCTCTCTCTCCCCAGGTGGTACCATGGCTCAGCAGGTTCCAGTCCAGGCAATCCAGGTGCACCAGGCACCACAGCAAACGTCTCCCTCTAGTGACAGCAGCACTGACCTTACCCAGACCTCTTCCAGCGGAACAGGTATTGGTAACCACCTTCTGTCTGCCTTCCTAACCACTGCTGAAAACAACCCACACCTATAGGCCTCCTGCCTGCTCCCTTCCCAGTTTTCTTCTTCAGGCCAACTTTATCCAAGTCCTTCTGACAGTTTGCCAGGTGTATTGATCCCTGTTGCCAGGTCCTGTGCTAAGTAGATGCTCCTGGGCATAGGGCACTTTACAAGGGATTTCAGAGCCTCTCCAGATACATCTGCTCTCATTCACAGCATGGGGCTGGGGCCAGGTTGCTCAGTTCTCAGAGGGTTTCTTAGTGAGCTAGCATTGCCTCTAGAGCGAGGCATTGCCTCACATCTGCTTGAGACTGTTACTGTCTATGCAGAAGACATCTCTTTGTCAGCAAAATCTGAGTTCAGGTGCCTGGATGCAGGCTGAATCTAGTTTAACAGCTCTGTTAAGGCTTCATCAGGGAATCAAGATACAAGTTGAATTTAGTCAAGGGATGTTTGGCTACTGTGTTTTCCTGCCCCTTAATACTTAAGAAAGGAGAGGTTTGAGCTCTTTGCGCAAGAGCTTGGAAGACAAAGATGGGTATCTCCATGCACCATGCTTCAGCACAGCGTGGCTGGGGTAGGGATGCTGAGCAGGCAGGTGAGTGTGTCAGGTTCCTTTTGTGTGCTCATGTGTGTCTCTCCTGGTGGCAGTGACCCTCCCAGCGACCATCATGACGTCGTCTGTGCCAACCACTGTGGGCGGCCACATGATGTACCCCAGCCCGCACGCGGTGATGTACGCGCCCACCTCCGGCCTGGCCGATGGCGGGCTCGCGGTGCTCAACGCTTTCCCACAGGCGCCCTCAGCGATGCAGGTGTCCCACGGCCAGGTCCAGGATCAGGGTAAGGCAGCTGTCCGGGTCACTGTTTCCTGAGAGTGCACTGACACCCAGGTTTCTCTCATCCCACGTGTGTTTATGCTTTATGTTAATCGCAGAGGGTTTTCTTCGCAGCACTCCTAGTGGCTGCACAAAGGCCTGGCAAGGGCGATGCTCGATGTGTGTTTTTAGGTCTTGCCATTCTCATGTGCAAAGAATTGCACGAGCTGTTGATGGGTAAAAAGGGTGAGGATTTCTGGGATGGGCAGCATGTGGGGCAAACAGCAGAGGGGGCCAGGAGGCTCTGAAGAGGATATGTGCTTGCATGAGGGGGCAAAGTAGCATGAAGCCACATGGGCAAGACTTGGATTGAGGCCTTGTGCCTGCTTCTCCCAGCATTTGGAAAACTAGTGCACGTCTTTCTTCTGGAATGTCTCCATGTGTGCAAATAGGCAGCTTTGTCCCTGAGTAGCTCCACGGAGCTCAGAGAAGGGATCCATGGGGGAGCACTGCTTAAGGGACAGTGTCATTTGTACTTCTCTCTGTGGCAGGTGGCGTCCCCCAAGTGTTCCTGACAGCCCCATCAGGCACGGTTCAGATCCCAGTCTCAGCTGTCCAGCTTCACCAGGTAGGCACCGAGTACTACTTGCAGGTGTTCAGGGGTTATTCTTGCTCTTCTGCCTGCACATCCTTCGTGTGTCTGGGCAGTCCTGGCGGGGGAGGATCAATCCTCAGGTCTGAGAAAGTGGTCTGTGCTACCTTGGGTGAGGGAGTCTTGTCCTCCTTGGACAGGTGACCGGGAAGGACAGTGCCCCCTGGGCTGCTGGCACACACGGTCTCAGGGTGTGCTGTCCCCCAGTGGTTCCTCCTCCCTTCTCTCTCTAGATGGCTGTCATCGGGCAGCAGAGCAGCAGTGGCAGCAGCCTGACGGAGCTGCAGGTGGTCAACTTGGACACCTCACACAGCGCCAAGAGTGACTGAGAGGCCTCTGCTGCCGGCCTTCTGTTTCTGGCTTGTCGTGCCAGTGTCGGGGCTGGCAGCAACTCCTTCTCGTACAGACTGCACCAGTTATTTATTGTTGCCTTTTCACGTTTCCTTCATCCACACATGCACACACACACACGCACTCACCCACCCCCACACACACAGGCATGCGCGTGGGGCTGCAGGACCCACCCGGGGTGGAGCCGTGCTGGGGCCATGCAGGGCTTGGGGCATTTGGATGCTGCAATAGCTGTGCTTGTCTCACGCCAGCCAAAGAAACTTGTCTCTTGAGGGGAGGATTGCTCTGCACTGTAAATAAATACTGCAGGCCATTCCCAGCTGGAGGCTCTGGCTCCTTCTGGGTGCTCTGAGTCACCTTGCCCATGAGTATTTACTCTGCGTGGGGCTCAGTTTAGACCCGGAGCCATCGTGCAGGTGCAGCTTGGAGCAGAGTGGGTTGTGGCTGTGCTGCTGGCCTCAGCAATGTGCCTTTGTGGGGGTGACAGGTCCTGGCCGCAGCAACTCACCCTGGGCTCCGGACAGGAGAGAGGGGCCAGCTTGCATGTGCATCTCTGGGCCTGCATGCCCTCTCCCCGGAGGGCAGGGCGCAGCCAGTGGCCCGTGGCCCTGTCCTCCTCGTATGCACTACAGCGAGCCCTCTGCCCTCAGTGCCTCCTCGCTGGGCTGCCTGGCAGATTTTCAGCCTGACTGGCCCTGCCTCGGCGGCTGCCCTTGCACAAATGAGGTGGTCGGTAGGTGCCCGGGAACACAAAGGTGCCCTGGAGAGCTCCTCAGGGGCCCTGTGCTCTGCTCAGCCCCACACTCTCGACCCTGGCACTGCTTCTGGACTCCATACACCCAGGGGAACGTGGCTGGGTCTTTCCTACATCCCCCTGCAGCTCCAGCCAGCGCTTTCTAAATTTCTGTGTCTGATGCAAGGTGGAGAAACAACTCAAATGTCAAAGGGAAGAGCCCATGGGGCACTGAGCTGCTGGGCAGGTGGCAGGCTCTTCCTCTGAGCACCGGGGTGACCTGCAGGCCATCCTGGGCTGTGGGGGGAGCAGCTGTGATGCCTGTACAGGCTCAGCAAGGCTGGGGGAGAAGGGCTGGGGCATGCTTGGTCCTGCATGGGAGTTGCTGTGAATGGCTCTGCTACCTAGCCCTGTCCCTGGAGGGAGAGTGAGCAAGTGAGAGAAGCTGCTGAATCCTTAGGGGAAGAAGCAGCTATTGTAACTTTTTTTTTTTTTTTTTAAGTTAAAGACAAAAGAAGCCTTGGAGAAAAAAAAAAAAGAAAAAAAAGAAAATTACTTTATTTTTCTAAGTGTTAAACTCAGTATTTATGTAATTCTTTAAGGAATAAAAGTTTGGCTCCTGTACAGTTTTAATGGGGTTTGTACCAGGGGGATGGGAGAGGGGT
>VZRF01001749.1:0-12592 GCA_013396875.1 Vireo altiloquus | reverse complement strand
GTGGGCGGGCATGGAGGCAGGAAAGGGGCCTTGCTTTTGAGTTTGTATTGTAACCTTGGACATGTTCCCTCAGCATTAGCGTTTAAGCTGCACTCTCCATCCACCAGCATGTGCCAGGGATCAAGCTGAACCGAGTGGGATGCTTGTTTCCTACTTGTCTGTAATGAGGACTTCATACCCACAATTTTGGGCTTAATGGGCAGAAGGCAAGTGAAGCAGTGGCTGGTCTCTGGAAGTGGGAAGCCCATTCCTCAGAAGCAGGGAGTTTGCAGTGTGTCCAGGAGCCAGAGGTGGGCTGAGTTTTCTTAGGACCACCCTGTTTGCTTCTGGTCCAGGGACCTACAGCTGTTGTGTGGCTGCTCTTTGTGTGGAGCAGTGCTGCCCGTGACTGCCTGAGGGATATGGGCATCCCCACTCCTCTCTGTGGTGAGTGACCAGCAGTGGTGAATCCCTGCTCTCCCTGCTTGCTGTGCAGGCAGCATCTCCTGAACTCCTGGCTGACCATCTGGGCTGTAGTTCCCCCTCTACAGCCTTTCTGCAGCACACAGATACGGACAGGTCCCCTGCAAGCTCCCTGTTCAAAGAATTCCCAGAAGGGTCTTTCAGCCTTTAATCTGTTAGCAGCCTGGGAAGGGCTTGTGGGGAATGGGGTGGCCCATCTGGTGAGGATGACATTGCATGCTGCCTCCCCTTAGAATTCTTGCTCTAAGAGTGATGCAAACCCTGCAGCTCGGAGCATGTGGGAGTGCTGAGCCATGTCCCATGGCTCGGTGTAGGAAAACTGCTTAGTGATGCTTCCAAAACAATGTAGGTACCTAGGAGTTCATCCAGGGAAAAGCATGGGGTCAGAGTTTGTGTTGTCCTTTGCCCCAGCACATTACTGTGGCCTGGCTTTGCTCTGCTTTGCTTCTGCTGGCACTATGGAGCAGAGCTGTTGGGCCAGAATGGCAGGAGAGCCCCTGCTGCTACAGGGTGTCTGACTGCGTCCCCTCCCTGGCTCCCCAAAGGCAACTGCTGGTTAAACGCTAATGGTGTATTTTATTTAAGTGCAGACTTGTAAGAACACTTGTGTATCAGGGATGAAATGGCATTTATTGTGTGGTGATATTTTTAGTTCATTTTACTGGTTTGAGGGGTGTGTGTGCGCGCGCGTGTGTGTGTGTGTGTACGCATAAGTGTGTGTGGGATTATTTTTTTTTTCCCTCCAGTTTCCAGGGTTGTGTTTCTGGAAGGATGTGGAAGTAATCACAGTACTATGTACAGAGCTTTCTTTTGTATTAAAAAAAAATTTACTCTTTCAATAAATGTTATCATTTTGTGCACAGATTTGGGATCTTGACCATGCTTTGGTGGGAGGGGACGATGCACACCTTAGGGGCAACAAATGGGGATCAGGGGCAGATTCCTGCACCTGCTCGTGTACTGACGAGGATGGGGAGCTATCTGAGCATGATGTGGCAGAAGGGCTCTTTGCAAAAGTCTCCACCCCTTCTGCCTCCTACACTGGTTATTCCTGACCACCTGGGCTTACCCTCTGGAGTCTCAGCTAGCACGTGGGCCAGAGAGGGCCAGTGCCTGACAGTGGGGCTGTGAGGGCTGTCCTTTCTGAAAGCTCTGGAACGATGTCCCTGGTGAGCAGGGCATGGTGTCAGTCAAGAGAAGTAAAAACCAGGAACGAGGAGGAATGGGGAATTTTGGAAAAGAATTGTTCTAATTCATGGGTGTTACAGGGAGGAGCAGGGGGACTGTTAAATTCCCTGCAGGAAACTGCTGTGAGAAGATATGGCAATATTCAAAATCCAAACTGGAGAGACATTACTTAAAGTCAGGCAGAGGCCTAGAAGCCAGATCAAGAACACGTGGGGGCTCAGTAAAGCATCTAAAGGTATGAATAAAACCAAAGGCAGAGGGGCTCACTACACTCACCAGGGCTGCTGGGGCCAGAGTATGCCAGCTAAAAACACAATTGCTGGCCACTCCATAGCATCAGATCCAGGAGCAGATGCCAATATAATGTGAGGAAAGCTTAGCACTGATAAAAGTGTGCAGTTTGGAGAAAATACCTCAGGAAGGGAGAAGATTGTACAGAAAGTGCTTAGGAGCAAAACACAGCTGAAATGGCTCTTTCCCCATTAGGAGGTGTGGTGCTTCACTTCTGCACCACAACCAGCCCCATGCCTACACAGGTGTAGCTCGTGGTTCAGCACCACAACCCCCTTTCAGCACAAACAGTCCCATGTCACCAGTGCACAGGGGACTGTGTGTCACTTGTGCACCAGGGAGCAAGACACCACAGATAAATAATCCTTATTTTTAGCATAAATGGACCTACTAAGCATGGTGTTGAGACCATCAGAGCAAAGATATAAGCAGGCTGTGTGAATACCACAGAAAACCTCTCCTTGTTAAAAAAAAAGAAGTCTTGGTGGTGCCTGGGGAAGGAAAATGACATATTAATTGAGAACACAGATTTCAAGAGCATCCGTGGGATTCTGGAAAGAGAGCATCAACAGAGATTACATGTACTAATGGAGAAATCAAGAGCGTGGCTTGGAAATATAAACATTTACAGTCCACCATTGGTGCCACAGGTTTAGAGGATGGTCTCCACAAACTGATGCAGCACAACACTGTTTCATCCAGCCTATAATTAATTGCAATTATATTGTTTGGATTAATTGCTGATTGCTGTTGTAAAACATGGAAATTGTCTAATCCATTACATTAGTACTGAGGGTAGAAATTGGGTTGGGCACATACGAGTTGCTCCAGGATCAAATAAGAAAGAAAAGTCTCATCCAGTTAGCTGATGATTTTAATGTTTGATTATAATTTAAAACAAATGTTATCAGACTGATAGAAACCTGCACCTCAAGGAAGGGAAGTATGGGCAAAGAATAAGAATTCAGATTTTACGGGACGGGCATTTCAGATCAGTGTGACACCAAAGCTGGAAAGGAACTGGAAATAGGCCAAACTTGTGTGCAGCTGGCTTCAACTGGCTCTCGAGCAACACTGAGAACAGGGCAGTCTCAGAGCCCCAAACCTGTCAGGAGCCAGTGCAGCTGTCACTGAAGCCAATGGGGTGGATGGAGGGCAGATGCAGGGCTGGAACCACCCCAGGGCCACTGGCCTGCTCCGCTGTAATTCTTGATTAAAGGTGCATTTGTAGTAAGAATATTAGTGCTGACATGACAGGCTTTTAGCCTTCCTGCCACCCATCCTGCTACAGCCCTTGAAGAAGACAATTAATCATCAGAGAAGCGGTACCAACACACAGCACAACATTACCATGTTACCAAAAAGCAGCTTGTTCTAGCAGATGCAGTCTTCAGCTTGCAACCTCCATTTGTTCTCATTTCTAATATTAGCCAGGGGAATCAGAAGGTATTCCAATCTTTCACGTTTTTCCACCACTCACCACCCTTCCTGGTGTGCAGTCGGTGTGGGGGATCGGCAGCTTTGTGACCCATGGCCACAGACGGGCCCCTGCACTCTGGTGCCAGCTCAGGCCCCTGCATTCTGGTGCCAGCTCAGGCTTGAAACCCCTTTGGGAGCCACAAGCTGTCCTGAAGGACCCGTGTGGGGCAGCCAGCAGTGCCCTTGTGGCACGTTCCCAATGGGATCCTGGGCTGCATTAGGAAGAGCATTGCCAGCTGGTCAGGGAGGTGATCCTGCCCCTCTACCCAGCCCTGGTGAGGCACATCTGGAGTGCTGTGTCCAGTTCTGGGATCCTCGGGGCAAGAGAGACAAGGAGCTCCTGGAGAGGGTCCAGCAGAGGGTGACAAAGGATGGACTGGAGCACATCCCTTCTGAGGAAAGGCTGAGGGAGCTGGGCCTGTTCAGCCTGGAGAAGAGACACTGAGAGGGAACCTCATCAATGTCTGTCAGCGTCTGCAGGAGGGGTCAGAGGACGGACCAGGCTCTGCTCGGCGGTGCTGGACAACAGGACAAGGGGCAACGGGCAGGAACTGAGGCACAGGGAGTTCCACCTGACCATGAGGAAGAGGTTCCTTACTGTGCAGTGCCCGAGCACGGGGACAAAGTGCCCAGAGAGGCTGCGGAGCCTCCCTCATTGGGAATATTAAAGAACCATTTGGACAGCATCCTGTGCCATGTGCTCTGGGATGACCCTGCCTGAGCAGGAAGGTCGGGCCAGATGACCCACTGCGGTCTCTTCCAACCTGACCCATCCTGGGATTCTGAGGGACGGCGGCGCGCGGGCGCGGAACGAGCGGCTCCCTGTCCCTCGCCGCCTCCCGTAGCGGGCACGGAAGCGGTGCGCTGCTTCCGGCGCCTCCCGGTGGCGCTGGGGCCGCTCCGCGCCTCCGCCCGGGGCCGCTGCAGGGCCGTGGGCAGGGTCGGGCCCGCGCCTGAAGGGCCGCTTCCTTCTTCCCACGTCGGGGGTGAGCTGGCTCCCCTCGCACCGCGGCTGGGCCCTACCGAGCCCTGCCCTGCTCGCCGTGGCTCCGGGGGCGGCGGGGCGGCGAGGCGGCGGGACAGCGGGACAGCGGTGAGCGAAGGGTCCGGTATTGGGGCGCAGCTCGCCGGAGTGTCCGGAAAGCCCGGAGGAAAGCCCGTGGCGTTCCGCGGCGCCAGGACCGAGGCACGTGCGAGCTGTCCTCTGTGTGTTTGTGTGCACTGTGCAAGCTCATTTAAGGAAAACAGTTCTTTGGCTTGTGCTGTGGCATCTAAACGCTGTTACAAAGCACAGGTTGAATCAAGGGTTGAAAGAATTAGAAGTTAGGAATGTAGCTAGCAAGACAGAAGCAATATATTTTGATTAAGTTAGAAACGTGGTTAGCAAGATAGAAGCAATATATTTTGATTAAGAACTTAACAAGGGGATTAAAAGAAGAAACTAGGGTTTAATTATTAGCATATGGGTATAATCGAAGTAGTTAGAGCAAAGACAATATATCATGTACTTGACTCAGTTACGTTTTTAGAAGCAATAGGAAGTATGTATAGTATTGTGAAAGAGCAAGAACCGAAAACACACCTGGCCTCTAAGATAATTAGAACCAGGAGAAGAGGTCTGGGCCATGACCAAGGAGTCAAGAAGCCCTGGCAGTGAGACAAGGTAAAAAGTTTAATGTGAGGAAGATGTCTGACTTCATCTTCACAGACCACTGGCCCAATTAAAAGGGAGGACTGCGCAGCCGTAATGGACATTCAGTTCATTTTAATACAGAGCAGGGATAGGTGATCAATATGTATAGGCATCTCAGATGACTTTGATGAATATGTAAAGCCTTTGTGAATATAAGGAAGCCAATGCTTTGGAAATTTGCACATGCCTTTTGGAGGACTACCTCCCATGTGCCTGGCGCTGTAATAAACATGCCACTTTCCAACTTCAATTGGTTGAAGAGTTTCTTTGTCCTTAGCACCTTTAGTGCTTCAAGGAGAATGACTTGGTCCTTTTATTACAGAGACTGCAAGAAAGTTCCCATCTGGCTTGCTGCAAATTCCAAGAAAGGCAGCACAACTGAAGGTAGGCATGAATTTCTTGGCAGTTGAGGCTGCTTCTCCCTGCACCTGGAAAATATTTTTAATGTGCTTGTCATAGACTTTGATGGTTAGTATCTTCTCTGGTTAAACACGGATTGACTGTTTCTCTGGTATCTTCACTCCTTTTTTAAGAATGACTCGTTTACCACCACCTGAACAGCATCTTGCTTCACTGCTTCTCTTCCCAGTGTATGCAAGTGGTAGGAGTATTTCCCACTGCCACCTGACTGAGCTCCTCTGAGATCCTTCCTATCAGCCTGATCTGGAATCCTTTGTGAATGCAGTCTATGCTTTTGTCTGCTGCTGGCTTGCTGATTGCTGGCACTCAGTCTTGGACAGCAAACTATTTCCATGCTCCTCTTTGCATGGATGAAAAGCAGAGAATCACTGTGTCTTTTTTGTAGTCATCTATAGAAGATGCAGAACAATCAGGTAACAGAGAGTAGCACTCTTTCAGTTCTGTGGAATTTGTCCATTGACGAAACATTGTAAAGGCAAAGAATTCTAAGAGGCCAAGGAGGAAATATGGAGAGACTTTCAGGTAGTGACCTGATTTGATGCATATGAACTAGATCTGAGAAATTGCTCATTATTTTTTCCAGGGCCTGGTGAGATGAAGGTCCCTATGCACAGTGAGAGCACTGTGAGCACTAGGTAAACTCACAGTCGGAACAATTATAAATGGTAAATAGCAAGTGGGAAAACAGAAGCACAAAAGCAGCAACTTGTGAGGATGATGTGGACAGTGGCAGGGTTGAGAACAAGACTCAAATCTCTTGTCATTATTTGCTGTCTTGTAAGAGGGCCCATTTTGCCTTGGTGTTTTTTGTTAGGTTTGGTTTTTTGAGGAGAGCCTCCTTTTGTGTGTGCAAGTAATGCTGGGAACAGGTTTTGTATATGAAAAACTGTCTTATTTTCTTGGAAGGGGAATGTTAGCCTCTGCAAAGTGGGTTTTCCTTTAGAGCTTTATCCTGGGTGTAGGATCTCAGGATCAAAAGCTGTGCCTCAACCACTTCTACTGTTGATGCTGGCTCACAGTTTCCCGAGCATGCAGCTCAGAAATAAAAGCTTGACCCTCCTTCCCCTCTGTCTCTGCAGACCCATCTGCTGCCATGGTGAATGAGAAGCACAATGGCAACCTGCTGGTGCAGCTGGGGCCCAAACTGCAGGCCTACCCAGAGGAGCTGCTCCGGCAGCGGCGAGGCCACGAGGGCCAGCCAGAATACCTGGTCCAGTGGAGCGTCGTCAGCTCAGAAGAGAGAGCGGCAGGAGGCAGCAGCGCCTCCTCTGCAGAGACCAGGCCAGAGCACATCTGCATGTGGATGTCTGCAGAAGAGGTCTGCGCCAGCTGCCCGGCGCTGCTGGGCCAGAGGAGGCCGGAAGGGCCACGGCCGAAAGAGGAGAAGGCTCCCGGTCCGTTGGCCGCGGATGTCCCGCTGGACGAAGCCTCGCTGCTGGAGATGAAGGCTGATGTCAGAAGCCTGGTGCAGCGAGCTGAGCGCCAGGTGGCCGAGGCCGGGACGCCCGAGAGCTCCATCCTGAGCACGATGCATGTGCTGGGAGCCTACGCCAGCATCGGCTCTCTGGCGGGCGCCTTCAGGGAGACAGGAGCCCTGGACCTGCTGATGACGATGCTGTGCCACAAGGAGAAGCAGATCCGCCGCAGCGCTGGCGAGATGCTGCAGGCTCTGGCTTCGCATGATGCAGGTGGGGGCTGCTCCTGCTCTGAGCCGCTGAGGAGGTGTTGCTGGGCAGCCAAGGGGTGCCAGGCCTTTGGGAGGGGTGAGATGCCCGGGAAGCAGCATGTGTTGGGGCTTGCTGGCAAAAGGGGAAGAATCAGTCTGGATCTTCTAAACTTCCTCGGTTGCGGTTGTCTGGACTGCTTTTGGAGTTAGAAGCTCTTTCCCCTGCCAGGTTTCTGAGCTGGGATGCTGATTAACTGTTTGGAGGACTTAGGCCAAGAAGATTGGGAGTGTTGGGGTGACTCTGCTGCATGCTGTCAGTTGGAAGGTTTCTGGCCTATTCTTGGCAGGGAGCCTTTCTTCAGACCCTGGATAGGTAATAGCCCTCTTTTAAGAGGAGCTGCCATGGCTTGGAAGTCCCTAATTAGGCTTAGTTACACCTGGAAGGTTACTGGTTGTAGTGTGTCCCATAGGAGATCTGGCTTTCCCTGTCCTAGTGCCTGAGCTCATGCAGCTCTGAAGTGGGGCAGATGAGGGGCTGATTCAGGTTAAAGGTGACTTCTTCTCTTCCCTGGGACCCTGTTCTGGAGTCAGTTATTTGGAGTTGCTGCTTTGTGAGAATCTTGCTGTGTTAGGGGTAGAAAAAAACGTGGAGTAAAATGTTGCAGATGAAGGGACAGAACATGGATGAGNGGCCAGGAGGGGTGGGAGTGAGGGGGGCCAGGGCTGGCACCCTTGTGCAGGACAAGAGGGTAGTTGAAGGTGGGCACGTGAGCAGGAGTGGCTGTTGGGAGAGCTGGCACAGGACCTGGGCCCGGGGTGAGGCTGAGGGTGGTGCAGAGGCACTGGAGAGCCTTGTCTGCGAGCAGGGAGGTCTCTGCTGCTGCCAGCTGGTCCGGAGCTCTCACAGGAGCCTGCCTGGGAATGAGTTGGTGGCCCAGAGGGAGCTGGGATCTGGAGGTGCTCTGCAGGCTGAGTGTGACAGCTGTGCTTGTTGCAGATCCCTGGGAAGCAGTTGTTTGTCCTGGTGAAGCGCTACCTGTGTGTGACTTCTCTCCTGGACAAGCTGAGCAGTGACGTGGAGCAGGGAGAGGAGCAGCAGGGCTGTGCTGTGCCCAGCCCTGTCCCTGAGAAGAGGAGCCGTGTGAAACAGGAGTTTGAGTTCAGCATGGCCATGGCAAACCTCCTCTCAGAGCTGGTGCACGTGATGGGCTGGAGCCACAGCCACAAGGCAGATCCGCTGCCCCAGCGGGACCTGCAGCCTCGCACCACCCGCTCCATCTTCCAGCACAAGACCCCGGCCAGCACTGCTGTCCAAAAGCCTGTGTTGTCTTCAAATCATGGTCCCCACAAAAAGCAAGGGTGCACCTTCCTGACGGCATCAGACTTTGCAGACAGCACTGACTATGTGGAGTACTTGCAGGCAAACCTGGTGCGTGGCATGCGGGTGCGCTTGCTGGAGGACTGTGGTGACGTTAGAGTTGGGGAGGAAGGCGAGTTTCTCCAGAGCACGAATAGCATGCACACAGTACAGGTAGGTCATGGGGAGACTTGTTCTGGCTGAAATTGCAGATGGGAGTGACCAGGGTGATGGATGAATTCCTAATGATGTCTTTATGTCCGGGAAGTTGGACAGCAGGCATGACATAATGTGTATCACTGTCTACATTTGTCCTAGCAAAAAACTTACCTTCCAGAGCTGGAGGGGTGGGTTGCAGGGAAGGCTAGTCTCATTTTTTATGGGTTCTGCTGCTAAGAGATCTTAGCCTCTAAAACAGACTTTACTAAAAAGTCTGTCCCCATCTTTCTTACAAGCCCCTTCTAAGTACTGAAAGGTCACTGTAAAGTTTCCCTGGAGCCTTCTCTTCTCCAGGTTGAACAACCCCAGCTCTCTCAGCACTTCCTCATAGGAGAGGTGTTCCATCCCTCTTACTGTTTTTGTGGCCTTCCTCTGGATCTGCTCCAACAGGTCCATGCCTTGTACTGAAGTCTTCAGAGCTGGATGCAGTTCTCCAGGTGAGGTCTCACCAGAGCAGGGTAGAGGGGCAGAATCACATCCCTTCACCTGCTGGCCACACTGCCTGCTTCTGATGCAGCCCAGGATATGGTTGGCTCTTTGGTCTCTGCACATTGCCAGGTCATGTCCAGCCTTTCATCCACCAGTTCTGCTAAGTGCTTCATAGGGCTGCTTTCAATCCCTTTGTCCTCCAGCCTGGATTGGTACTGGGGTTTGCCACAACCCAGCTGCAGGGCCTTGTACATGGCCTTATTGGACTTCTTAAGGTTCCCACTTCTCGAGTTCATCCAGATCCCTCTGGATGCCGTCCCATCTCTCAGGTATGTCAACCACACTGCTCAGCTTGGTGTTGTCAGCAAACCTGCTGAGAGTGCAGTCGATCTCACTGTTGTCATTGATGAAGATATCAAATGGTATTGGTCCCCATACAGACCCCTGAGAGACACCACTTGTCACTGATCTCCAGCTGGGCACTGAGCTGTTGACCTCTGGATATGACCATTCAACCAATTCCTCATCAACTGAATAGTCCATCTATTGAATCAGTATCTCTCCAGTTTGAAGAGAAGGATGTTGTGGGCCCAGCAAACAGTGGTGTCAAAGGCTTTACAGAAGTCCAGAAAGGTGACAGCCATAGCTCTTCCCTTGGCCACTGCTGTAGTCACTCCATCATAGATGGCCACTAGATTGGCCAGGCAAGACTTGCCATTGGATTTCTGGAATCACCTCCCTGTCTTCTATGTGCCTCAGTTAAAAGGCTTTTCTAGTTCTGGGCCATGCATAAGTGGTGTTTCATTTCAGGCCCCTCCAGTTAAATAACTGCTTTGCATCTTATTTTTAAGTGGTTTATGAACCTCTTTTATAATCCACTCCATAAAGATAAATTGCAAAGGAAATGTATTTCCTACTGATTCTCCCTTTGCCCTTATGCTTCTTGGTTTTTGATATCTGTGTTTTCCTAAAATTGTAATTTCTATTTCTTATAAACTGGTACTTGCTTTTACTTTTAATGAACTGGGCACCTGGAAAGAGCACCAAGATCCTTTCATATTTTTCTCCTGTTGCCAGTGACATAAAATTCAAAGGGTTTTTGCTTCAATGTTGAGCTGAAGTGTACTGTTAGCTTCCATTCCCTTTGTACTGTTGGTCCCTTGGGCCCCTTCTCTTGTCTGTTTTTCTATTTGATTAGGTTGAATGAATTTGTAGTTGCTCCAACCAGTCTTATTTTCAGTAAGTTATTTGTAAGGCTCACAGTATTGACAAAGACAGATCTGAATGGTAATTGGGCCAGTCCATCATGAGTTTGTCTCTTTCCTCCTTTCATCTTTCCCTTGTTGCTCCGATTTCTGTTGCTTTCCTTGCCTCTCCAAAGAAAGTTTCACTGTTGTGTCTGGTCCTGCAGCCATGTCTTTCCATGACTCCTTTGGGATTGCATTTGGTACATAACTAGTTTAGGTCAGAGATACATTGAAGACTATTTGGTGTTGTGTGTAGTTTAACTCAACTTCCTTCCATGTAGTGCTTTCCCAAAGTCTGTCAGCATCTCATCTCTTTAGCTGTCCAGCACAATGGGTTCATAGTAGCACTGGAGTAGCTCCAAAAGAGCTCAGTGAAACAGAAAAACCATATGTTTTTCTGCTGTTTTTCAAAGTTACTGACTTGTACTTGCTGTTGCTGGGTTCTCCTTCTGCTCAGAAGGTTAAATGTAACACTATGGTATGGGAAACCGTAAAAAATCCTTTCAATTTTTGGAGGCAACTTGGACAAAGCGGAGGAAACAATTGCTGCCTTTGAGACATGCTTGTCAAGAGCCCAAAACCTGTTTGAGAGGTTTGATGAATGACCAAGGTTATGAAAGTGCCTTGAGATACTTTATATACAGCTCATCTGCCTCGAGGTAGTATTGGTTATGTTCTTCCTTTGTCTGCTTTTCCCAAGACACTTGCAGCCTTGCACTTTTGGAACAACTGTGATTAACTGGATGCACTCGTGTCCCTGCTGCTGTACCAAGTGAGATCTGTAGTGGTTGTAGAGGCAAAGTTGTTGGTTTTTTAAAAATGAAGATCCAGGTGTAACCAGGTCGAGAAGTTAGTAAAGATGATATACCTCAAAACTAGACAGTGCTTGTGCTGAAATCTGTACACAGTTGTGTAGTCTTCCACTTGAACAGTGCTTGCTGTCTCTCGGCATTTGGGAAATGGGAGAACAAATGTAGCAAGAAGATTGAATAAGTGAGCAAATATGATCATTTGGATCTGTTTCACCTGCAGGTTTTATGGCAGTCAACCGGTCGGATTCACTGGATGCGTTGGCACGTATTGGAGATTATTGGCTTTGAGGACCAGTGGGAAGATCCTGCTGCTCAGGAAAAGGAATATAGTGTAAGAAGGAGCTTTAATCTAGACACAGGTGAGATTGTGATGCATGCATATATCATCTCTTCCTTTCTGATTATCCTGTGGGATAGGAGTGGTGATCTTTGTATGGCCAAGCACGTAGCAAGTAGCAGGCTGGGTTTAGAGAGCACTAAACACTATTGTGTGATCACGTAAAGCTAGTTAAGTAATTGCATGGCTTGTGATTGAATGGAGTATTTCTGAACCCTAGACTTCTGTCAAGATGTATAATAAAATTAATGATGTAAAAGGCATAAAATTTTATATAAACTGCAACTGTCAAAACTGTGTGTTTGAATTAACTGAACAAGCTACCAAAACATGAACATGGAATTTCTCCGAGACGAAGCTGTTTAGGGGCACTCAAATCCCCTTAAGTAAGTGATGAGGATTTTTAAAAGCATTAACATAGCAACAGTTTGTTTAACTTCATACTATTAAGCCTTTAAGAAGGTGTTAAAGTATTAAAGCACTGTTTTCATAAGACATCTCCTAGAATCCTTTAACATTGCCCTTGTATTGGGAGAAAATAAAAGGCAGAATCCAGACTGCATATACCCCTTTTTCAGCATCTGACATGATTCTGACCAGGGAAACCTATTAAAGTAACTCTTTTATCGCAGTTGTGATCTTCTAGGATATCTTTTGAGTAGAGTGGTTGGGATTTACTTGCTGCAAGAGAAAATGCAAGAGAAATAAATGAACTCAGCACACTTTGACAATATTCTTATTGCCAGTTGAAAAGATGGCTTCTTTAATGGCTTCTACCTCTTGTAGATAAAAGACTTAACTTCATGTTGGTGTACAGGGTCTAACTTAAAACAAACTTAGTTAGACTTCTCCTTTTCTTAGTCTTTCTGATTTTGGGAGAAGCAGGAGCTCTGTTTCACTTCAGTATATAACTCTTTCCAGGCATCGAATCCTACATAGAAATTGAATTGAAATGTGGGGTGTGCATCGGTGGATGGGGGAATTGGCAGAGC
>VZRF01001736.1:0-12806 GCA_013396875.1 Vireo altiloquus | reverse complement strand
ATATCCCTGGGGTGTCCCTGGGGCCTCCCTGGAATGTCCCTGAGTGTCCCTGGGGTGTCCCTGAGTGATCCTGAGTGACCCTGGGGTGTCCCTGAGGTGTCCCTGAGGTGTCCCTGGGTTGTCCCTGGGCTGTCCCTGGAATGTCCCGGGGGTTTCCCTAAGAGTTCCTGGGCGGTCCCTGGAATGTCCCTGGGCTGTCCCTGGGCTGTCCTGGCCAGGATGCTGCCACCAAAGGCACTCTGACATGACCTGGAAATGTCTGGGAATGGCTTCCATGTTCCCAGGAGCTCAGGAGTGTCTGTCACACCTGGAGCTGGGAAAAACCCATCCAAAAACGCTGCTCCTGTCCCTGGAAGTGTCCCAGGCCAGGAGGGACTTTGGGGCTTGGAGCAGCCTGGGACGGGATGGGATGGGATGGGATGGGATTAGGGTTAGAGTTAGAGGTTCAGACCCCGAGCAGGGCAGTGCTGGGGGTCCCTGACTGGGCTGGAGAGAGCTCAGGGACTTGAATGATTCTGGATATTTATTGCTGCTTAAAATAAATTGCAGAGTAATCAAGTAATGAAAAAATTCCCCATTTTTATTGAGGTAAAGAAATAGGAGTTTTCATTTGTTGGTTTTTGTTTTTCTTGGGTTTTGGTTCTGGTTTTTTGTAGGGTTTTCTGCTTGCTTGGTTGGTTTGCAGTTGGCTTTTTTAATTTTGGTTGGGTTTTTTTGGATTTGGGGTTTTTTTGTCTTTGTAACCTTTCCTTGAATCGTGGTTGAACTTGAAATGACAACTCCAAACCTGCAGCTGGCCTCAGTTCCTGCCCTGGAGTCCAACCACAGCTGCTGCTCTTGTCTTTGGCACTTCTGCACCCACAGGCTTAGGTAAAACTAAAAAAAAGCTCAGGAACTTGAAATGAGTTGGCAGGAAAGGCTTGTTTAAATTAAATAAATGCACAAACCATCCTCGGGCTGTGGACAGAGAGCTTTGGCCTGGAATTTGCTGGGAGAGAGGGAATGGGAGATGAGGTTTTACCTGGCAGGATTGTCCTCGAGGTGAAGGACTGGAATTTAGCAGGAATTTAGCTGGCTTGGGAGTTCCAGCAATGCCTTCCCACGGGGCCATCCCTGTGTCCATCTAGGACCATCCCTGTGTCCATCTAGGACCATCCCTGTGTCCATCTAGGACCATCCCTGTGTCCATTTGGGACCATTCCCATGTCCATCTGGGACCATTTGGGACCATCCCTGTGTCCATTTAGGACCATTCCTGTGTCCATTTGGGACCATCCCTGTGTCCATTTGGGACCATTCCCATGTCCATCTGGGACCATTTGGGAGCATCCCTGTGTCCATTTAGGACCATTCCTGTGTCCATTTGGGACCATCCCTGTGTCCATCTGGGTCCATTTGGGACCATCCCTGTGTCCATCTGGGACCATCCCTGTGCCCATTTGGGACCATTCCTGTGTCCATTTGGGTCCATTTGGGACCCTCCCTGTGTCCATCTGGGACCATCCCGGGGCTCGCTGTTGCCTGGAGCTCCGGAGCTGCCTCGGGGGGATAAATGAGGAAATAAAGGGAGCGGCTGTGGCTGATGAGGGCCAGCTCCGCGGGAATGTTAATTGCCGTAATTGGCTCGCCGTTGCCATGGGGATGGCGGGCGCTCCGCCGGGGCTGCCACGGGCGAGGGGGGTTTTGCTCCCTGGATCCTCCCTGGATCCTCATTCCCTGTGTGCTGCGGCCCTGGAAAAAATATCCTCATTTGCCTGGAACTCGCTCCTGGATCTGGGGATGCACTGCCTGTGGCAAGGCATGGATATTCCATGGATATTCCTTGGATATTCCGTGGATATTCTGTGGGTATTCCTTGGATATTCCAGGTGTATTCATTGCTCTTCCATGGCTCCATCTCTCCCAGTGATCCCAAAAAGTGCCTCTGGAGCAGGTGAAGGCTGGTGGGACTCCATTAGCATCTGCAGGAATAATTAACCGGCTGCTCTGGTTTTAATCAAAAATTTAATCAAAATTTGATTTGGGTTTTTTAGGAGCTACCCCTAATGGCATTCCTGGAATAAGGAATTGCCAGCTCCGCAGAGGGTCACCTTCGGCCTCCCCCAGTGTTTGTTTTTGGAGGATCCCAGCTCAGGTATTCCTGTTGTGGAGGAGTCTTCAGGAATTCCAAGCCTTTCCATTAAAAGGACAATTTTGGGAAGTTCTCAAGGGGCAGAACTTGGACTGTGCGTTTTCCTAGGTGAGGATTCCCATGTCCAGGCCCCATTCCCTCCCTCCATCCCTCCCTTGTCTGAAGCAGAGCAAAGTTTCTGGAGGAAAGCACAGAGCTGCCCGAGGGCCCTTCCACACTTCCTGTGACAATAATTCCCTGCCTAGCTGAGCCAGGATCAATCCACCCGCGGCTCTTCCTTCCTTGCAGCCCCAAGTGCAGGTGGAAAAATAAATAATTTTGGAGAGTCTGAGCAAAATTTGGGAACCTAAACTGCAGTGGATGAGCTGCCTGTGCCTGCCGCTGCTCTCCGAAGGCAGCAGGAAAACTTGGATGTGCAGCTTTTCCCGGAGCTCACGGAATCACAGCTGACTCATTGGTGCTGTGACCAGGAAAAGCCGTGAATAAATCCCACAAAGCCTCCTCGTTTCCCGGATTTCCAGGATGCTGTGCCTGGATCCAGCCTGTCCCCGGGGCCTCGAGCCCTGCCGAGCCGCTCCCGCTCCCTTCTCCCTCCCTCGGGAAAGCTCTGGCGAGCCGGGAGAGCCACGTGCCCGGCTAATAATAGTCCCAGCCGCTGTAATTCCTTAGGAAATCAGAGGTTTGGGAAGGGTTGTTGGAGCGGGAGCAGCTGCTCTGCACCTCCGGAGCTGTGCCGAGCTCGTTGCGATTCCCCAGCCCTGGACTGCCGCGGGCTGGGATTGGCATCCCGCGGGAGAAGCCCTGGCCTGGCGCAGTCCCTCCCAAAGAGGTCTTTATTTGCCATTTCCCCCCAGCTTTTCAGGCCAGTTTGAAAGAGCAGAGGCTGATTTTAAAGGCATTGGATCGTTTTTCCTGCAGGGAGAATCACGGCGCTGCTGGGGGAGAAGGGGAAAAGTTCTGTCCAGGCTTTTATTGCCCAGCCAGGAGTTAAATCCTCGAGGATCCTCTCAGACAGAAAGCAGAACCCTCAGCCACAAGTTTTTATGGAAATGAGGGCCAGAGCAGGTCCAGGGAGCAGTGAGGGGTGGCGAGGAGTTCCCGGGTTTATTATTCATGGAGAAATGCGGCGGCAGCAGCGCCGTGCCCGGGGCTGGGAGCAGAGCTCGCCGCGCTCCCTGCTCTGCCTCCAAACCCAGCCCCGGGATCCTGCTCTGAGTACCAAAAATAAGTGCTAAAAGAAGGAAATTCCCAAGAGATTTCCGTTTGAAATCTCCCTCACCGCGCTGAGCTCCTCAGGGACATTCCCAGCAAAACAAAAATCGCTGGAATAGGGATGAGTGTTTCTCCTGGAAAGCGCCGTTGTTAGCGGAGTGACAATCTCCTTTTGCTGCCTTTCACTCGCACACAGTGACAATAAATCTGATCTTGAGAGGGATTTTCCTGCGATAATTCCACCCGAATCCGGGCTGGATCCGCTCCCTGTGCCGCGAGCTCGGCTCGAGCCCGGCTTTTCCTTCACGGGAAGAACCTTAGCCAGGAATTTCTCTCTCCTCACTCCTGCTCCATCATTTCCAAGTTTATTCCCAAGGTTTCACTCCGCGTTGTCCTCCGGCCGCCCTCCCGTTTGTCAGCCCCGAGCATCGATGCTGAGGGACCAAATCCCAAATTCCAGCCCAAAACACACACAGGGGGGGATGTGGACAGGGAAAAAAAACCCAAACAAACAAAAAAAAAACATCCCAAAGAAATCTGAAGCCTGGGGAAATCCAGGAATGCGAGTGAGCGGCTCCGGAATGGGGGAAAAGGGGGAGAGAGCAACTTGATTTTAAAATTCCTGTGAATTTTAGTCCCCGGGATTGGGGAGCGGAGAGAGGATTTGGGATCCTGTGAAACCCCGGGAGTGAGGAGCGGAGGGAGGATTTGGGATCCTCTGAAACCCCGGGGCTGGGGAGTGCAGGGAGGATTTGGGATCCCTGTGAAACCCCGGGACTGAGGAGCAGAGGGAGGATTTGGGATCCCTGTGAAATCCTGGGACTGAGGAGCAGAGGGAGGATTTGGGATCCCTGTGAAACCTCGGGATTGAGGAGCGGAGGGAGGATTTGGGATCCCTGTGAAACCCCGGGAGTGAGGAGCGGAGGGAGGATTTGGGATCCCTGTGAAACCCCGGGATGGGGAGCGGAGGGAGGATTTGGGATCCTGTGAAACCTCGGGATTGGGGAGCGGAGGGAGGATTTGGGATCCTGTGAAACCTCGGGATTGGGGAGCGGAGGGAGGATTTGGGATCCCTGTGAAACCCCGGGATTGGGGAGCGGAGGGAGGATTTGGGATCCCTGTGAAATCCTGGGACTGAGGAGCAGAGGGAGGATTTGGGATCCCGTGAAACCTCGGGGTGTGGAGTGCAGGGAGGATTTGGGATCCCTGTGAAACCCCGGGATTGGGGAGTGCAGGGAGGATTTGGGATCCCTGTGGTCGCTGAGCACACGAATATTTTGTGTGTTCGTGTCCGGCTCGGGCAGGGAGGAATTGCTGCCGCTGGCGCCGAATTCCAGCTGGAAGCAGCCGGGATGAGCCGGGAAGTCATCCCAACGTAATTGGGACTTTTTGTTTTGTTTTCTCCGAGGGAATAATTGTCCTCCCTGATTGTTCCGAGAGGGCAGCGAGAGGTGATTGTGGAGGCAGCGCCGGGAACAAAGCTGGGATTGATCCTCCCAGGAAAAGGGGCTCAGCCACGCCGGGCTGGGTGCTCCTCTCACAGGATTCCTTTTTTTTTTAATGGAAATGCCAGTTAATTTGATTTATAATCCGGAGTGTTAATGGAAGAGAATCATAAAGCAGCCAGCTCGGGGAGCTCGCCGAGCTCCGTGCGGCTCCTCCTTAATTAGCCTCGAGCTGCGGGACAATTCCGAGCCCTAAATCCCCCAAAATCCAACCCCGCTCTGAGCAGCACCCCAACCAAAGTTCTGCTTCCCTCCGTTGCGGCGGGTTTGGGTTTTATTTTATTTTTTTATTTTTATTTTTTTTCGCGGTAATTTTATTTTGCTTTTATTTTCTTCCCAGCGCGGCGGCTGCCAGAAGGCAGCAATGAGCAATGTTTGAAGGGGCGAAAGCGCTGGCTGTAAATGTGCACAATATTCCACATTATATACATGTCACTGCCGAGCAGCGCCGGAACGAGGCAGTGTCAAATCTGGATGACAGATTGAGGTGAAGGCTGGCAAGGGAGAGCCTGCGAAGGAGCAGCCCCGGCCGCGGCAGGCACCCTGTAGGATTTATCCTGCGGGCTCTGAGGGACCGCTTCGACCGCACGGAGCGCCGCGAGACGGAGAATTGTCACTAATTTGGGGCCGGGCAGCGGCCGGTCTCACAATGCCACCTAGTGATGCTGGCACGGGTCCGCAGAGCCCGGACCCAAAAACGGGACAGGACCCAAAAACGAGACAGGACCCAAAAACGGGACAGGACCCGACCCCAAAAACGGGATCTGGACCCGACCCCAAAAACGGGACCCGGCCCCAAAAACGGAACCGGCCCCAAAAACGGGACAGGACCCGGGTCCGCAGAGCCCAGAGCCGGCCCCAAAAACGGAACCGGCCCCAAAAACGGGACCCGGAACAGGACNCCAAAAACGGGACCTAGACCCGACCCCAAAAATGGAACAGGACCCAAAAACGGGACAGGACCCAAAAACGGGACCTAGACCCGACCCCAAAAACGGGACCGGACCCGACCCCAAAAACGGCACCCGGCCCCAGGTCTTCTGAACCTGGACCCCACCCCGAAAACGGGACCTAGACCCGACCCCAAAAACGGGACAGGACCCAAAAACGGGACCTAGACCCGACCCCAAAAATGGAACAGGACCCAAAAACGGGACAGGACCCAAAAACGGGACAGGATCCAAAAACGGGACCTAGACCCGACCCCAAAAACGGGACTCGGCCCCACGTCCCCAGAGCCCGGACCTGGCCTCAAAAATGGAACCGGACCCGAGTCCCCAGAGCCCGAACCCGACCGCGACCCCAAAAAAAAGACCCAGCCCCGATCCCAAATCGGGCCCCAGCCCCGACCCCAAGAACGGAACCCAGTTCTGACCCCAAAAACGGGACCCAGCTTTGACCCCAAATACAAGACCCAGCCCCGGGTCCCCTGAGCCCAGCCTCGACCCCAAATCACACCCCTGTGGGTTCTTTTGGGGCTGGAAGGAAGGAATTGCCCCTGGAAGGAAGGAATTGCCACAGGAATGAGGAAAATCAGGCCACAGCCCCAGAGCTGCACAGGGCTGGGAGACTTTGCTTTAGATTTCTAATTTCTTTTTTAATTGCCTTAAATATTTGGATTTCACCTTTTTCTTTTTTTTTTTCTTTTTAAATTTGCTCCCACTCAGTGCTGACAATTTTATGATTGAAACATCCATGATAAAACAGAGGTGGAAAGCCAGGAATAAACTCCCTTGGGAGACGGAGAAGCTCCTGTCTCTGCAAGGAGGAGCATCCCTGGGTCAGCAAATTCCAGAGGAATATTCCCAATAATATTGAACCTGGGTGCAGGTAGGAGCCAGGATTTTGGACATCCAGGACTTCCAGGGTCAACCATCTCCTCACTCTGGGATGGATTTTGGGAGAAGAGCTCCCAGCCCAGCACTGAAACTCCAACCTTTCAGGCATTTTTTAAATTTCAGTTTTTAACAGAACTCCCAAATACTCCAAAGCCTTGAAAATCTGGAAAATAACTTTGGATTTATTTGGATTTTTAATGTGACTTTGGGGTTTTTTCGCCTAAATCTGTCTCATCTGAAGAAAATATTGCGTCAGAAACTCATCAGTGATCTCAGGAAGGGTTTTACATCCCAACACTTTTCCATATGGAGGGAACAGGGAATGTTTTTTGGGTTTTTTTTTTCTCATTCCCCTCTCCCTGCACATTTTGGGCCTGGGACACAAATCCGTGGATGCTCCATGGATTTGGGGGCAGAGCTGGGCAGCTTGGAGGCTTTTCCTGGGAAAATCTGCCTGGCTTTTGTCAGGAAGAGCAACAGAAAACCACCATAGGATTTCTATCCCACCCAGCTGGCGTTCTGCTGGGGGAAAAAAGAAAATGATCCATTTCAAAAGTAATAATTAAAAATCTGATGATCCCTGTAAAGAGCAGCAGCTCCCGAGCTCCCTCGGAATTCCTGCTGTCCCTGTGTGTGTCCTGTGCTGCTGCAGTGCAAATTTTGGGAATCATCCTCCCAGAAGGGAAGTGGCTGAGTCCAGCCCTTCTCCCAGAGCTCTCCCACAGGATATTCCTGGCAGGAATAAGTCCTGAATCCACCCCTGGGTGTTTGGGAGGGGCTCTGGAGATTTTTTGGAGCTGGAGATATTTTTTGGAGGAGCTGGGAAGAGTCAGGGTTTGTGTTGTTATTTTTTATTATTTTATGGAGAACTCCAGAGGCGCTGCTTCCTTGGAGAGGGGGAGCCTGGAGAGAGGAGGGATCATGAAATCTCAGATTTGGGGTGGGAGGGACATGGAGGATCATCCCATCCCACCCCTCCCACTATCCCAGGGCGCTCCAGCCTGGCCTGGGACACTTCCAGCCAGGAATTCCATCCCTCCCAGCCAGGAATTCCCTCCCAGCCAGGAATTCCTTCCCGAAATCCCATCCACCCCTGTGAATTTGCTGTTTGCTCCAGGATCACGAATTCACTGATTTCAGTGGGTCCAGGAATTCACCGATTCCTGCAGATCCATGAATTTGCTCATTCCTGGGATCTCCAGAGCCGAGTTTCCCCCCTCACACCTCCTTTGTGTCCTGTCTGTGATCCCGGGGTGCAGATCCAGGGAATTCTGCGTGCCCAGCGCTGGCAGAGCTGGATCTGTAACTCCTTCCCTGGGGTGGGAGCGATGCCCAGGATCGGGGTGTGCCAGGGAGGGTCACTGCGGGGGCACTGCCATGGAATGCTGCCCTTATCCCGGGATATCCCTGGGATTTCCCTGCTCTCCCGGGAACCCTCAGCTCACTTCCCGCTCTCCTGCCGTGCCCAAATCCTTCACTTCGGTGTCACCTCTCTGGCCCTCTCCGGGAGTTGTTCCTTTTTCCAGCCTTTTCCCCCAGCAGTGCCCAGGGTCAGCAGGAGACTCCACGTTGGAATTCCCATTGGATATCCCTCAGGTGCTGCTTTTCCTCACCACATTTCCCTGCCTGCTTTGGGCACTTCCCAGACACTTCCATGACCTCATCCCTGTGTCCCCAGCAGCTCCCAGGTTCACTTCCCTCATCCTCCCCCTGTGCCCTCCAGAGGTGTGATCCAGGTGGGATTTCCTGGAATTACCAGGACAGGGAATGTCTCCAGCCCAGCGCTGGAGGGAGAGGAGTTATTTAATTTCGGGAGCGTCCCAATTTGCGCTGTAGGACATTCCTGCCTGGCCCCCGTGAATTCCCATGGAAGCGATCCCGAGGACGGCTCGGGATGCATTCCTGGAGCTGCAGCTCCACCTAGGCTCGGCTGCGGGAACGCGCGGGGAGGCCGAGACGGGACACGGGATTTGGGATAGGGGATATGGGATACGGGATATGGGATACGGGATATGGGATTTGGGATTTGGGGTGTGGGATACGGGATATGGGACATGGGATTTGGGGTGTGGGATACGGGATATGGGATTTGGGATTTGGGGTGCGGGATGTGGGATACGGGATTTGGGGTGCAGAGTGTGGGGTGAGGGGTGTGGGATGTGGGATAGAGGATTTGGGATATGGGATTTGGGGTGCAAGATGTGGGATTCGGGATTTGGGATGCGGGATATGGTATGTGGGATACAGGATGTGGGATTTGGGATAGGGGATGTAGGATACGAGATGCGGGATATGGGATATGGGATGTGGAACACAGGATATAGGATGTGGAATATGGGATTCAGGATATGAGACATGGGATATGGGATATGGGATATGAGATATGGGACGCAGATGTGGGATGCGGGATATGGGATACAGGATGTGGGATAGGGGATAGGGGATATGGGATATGAGGTGCGAGATGTGGGATATGGGATGTAGAATATGGGAAGCAGGATATGGGATGCGGGATGGGTAATGTGGAACATGGGATGCAGGATATGGGATATGGGATGCGGGATACGAGAGGTGGGATATGGGATAAGGGATATGGAATGCGCGATATGGAATGTGGGATATGGGATGTCAGATATGGGATGTGGGATGCAAGATGTGGGATTTGGGATATGTGGGATGAGGGCTGTGAGATGCGGGACATGGGGTATGAGATGCGGAACACAGGATATGGGATGTGGAATATGGGACACAGGATGTGGGATATGGGATGCAGGATATGGGATGTAGGATATGGAACACAGAATATGGGATATGGGATGTGGAACACAGGATATGGGATGCAGGATATGGGACACAGCCTCGGCATCCCAGCACATCCTGGCCTCCATACCCTCTCCTTGCACAGCTCATCACTCCCTTCTCCTTGACTATAAATATCTGTAATTAATGGAGATCTCCTTTTTCCAGTTCTTTTCCAGCTTTATCCCTGTTTTCTGCAGCACCGTGCCGCAGGCTGCGCTCGGACCGAGCCGCTGGGCTTTTCCCCTCCGGATGCTACAGAATTTTTGAAGGATTTTCTCCCAGCCTGTGGAAAGAGGCCTTAAAATCCATTTTTCCTCCCCATCAGAAGCGTCCAGGGCAGGGCCCAAGTCGTTATCACCGCTTGCTATCTCGTAGTGACGTGATTAACGCCTGTAATTAACGCCCGAAGTGCATCCCTGCAGCTCCTAAGTCCAGCTGAACCCCATAAAATCCCATAATCACCCAGTATTTATCGGGTGCTGCCCCTGGGGAGGAGGAGAAGGAGAGTTTGACCTCTCCGAGCTCTGGATGTGGCTCGGAACTCCTTTTCCCCGTTGGAATAAGCAGGGAAAGCTCAGCTCTGGGAGCTTTCTGTGCACTGAATAAAGGCACTGAGCTGGAACGAGTTCATTATCCGCGCCCTGGCACGGGCAGCTGATGGCAGCTGATTGCAGCGAGCTCATTAATTGCCGTTGATTAACAGAGTTTGATAGCACGGGAAGCCTTCCTGCCGCTGGGTTTTGCTGTTTTCCAGCGGCTCTGGATCCCGGGAATGTGGGGAAATGCTTCCCTCTAGTGCTGCTGGCTGGGTTTGCCTGGAATTCCATATCCCACCTCCGACAGCAGCGGAGCTTGATCCCCACCGGTCTGGAGGGGGCTGGGGATGGATTTGGGGATCCTTTGGAGAGAAATCCTCGTCCCGACTCCCGAGGGCAGCGAGGGATGTGCCAGGAGAGCTCCCAGAAAGGCTGCGGGGAGGAATCGCCCTTTGCTCCAGGTGAGCTGAGCTAAGGCCTGAAGGTTCTCCAAACTCCTCAGGAATCCTCGGGACACATCTGGGAGGGGACTCGGGGCTGGCCCAGAGCCCCCCCGAGCTCTGCTGCGCTCCCGAATTCCCTGCGAGTTCCCTCTCCAGCCCCGGGGGGGGACACCCAAATTTCCATCCAGTTCTGGACTGACCCCTAAAACCCAGCCCAGCCCCTCCTTGTTCCCCTGGGCTGGGTTTAACCTCCCCCGAACATCCCAGGGTCAAAACTGCTCCCAAAGCTCTGACATCCATCAGAATGCTCAGTTCCCTGCGGGTGTGAGAAACGAGGTTCACTCCTGGTAAATTTTTAAAAAGGTTTAAGAAGGGGTTTAGTAAAAGGGACAATAGGGGACAGAAATAAAGCACAGAGTTAATAGGGCCTGGTGCTTGGCACGATGCCAGGGGCACNTCCTTAGTTTACTACATAAAGAAACTTTCTACTTATGATATAATCCTAAGACATCACACTACTTTTTAAAATGAAATATTTTAATTCCACTTCATTTTCTTACATCACAAATACGACATTAATTTTAATATTTGTGAAAAGCCAACAATACAATCTGCGTTTATAACAGGGGGATAGGGGAAAACTGGGAAGGAGGTGCTGGTGGATGGAGGCAGAGCCATGAATTCCTGCCATTAATTCCCAAAGTTATTCCTCATACAGCATGAGCAGCTCTGCTCCGGCAGCACTCTACTGAAGTGTCTCAAATGCGCATTTAATTTGGATTTAATAACACCAATTTTTTTTTTTCCCTCGGAAAACTCCGTCAATTATTGAAAGCATTTCTTGAGGTTTAGCAATTATTTAAGAGGTACATTTACAGTGAAGCAATTAACTCAAATGGCATCGTGGTGGAAACGGCGCATTTCAAACAAATTTCAATATTTGCTCGCCGGAGAAAATATTTTCTCCTGCTCTAATTTGATCATTTCCCGGGCATTGTGTGGAAAAGTTTTGTGTCTCATCCAGAAACTTGCTGGGGAGATTTGGGGAGTTTTGGGGAGGTGAGAACGGGAGGTGCTTTTAGAGACGGGGTTGGCTCCAGCTGCAGCCACACACTCGTGGGCTCTTCCTCAGCTGCTCCCTGGGTTTTCCTCAGAGGAAAATATCAATTGCAGGAGAGAATCAGGGAATCAGGAAATCCCAGATGGGTTTGGGTTGGAGCCACCCTAAAGCCTATCCCATCCCAATCCATGGGCAGAGACACCTCCCACTGTCCCAGGCTGCTCCAACCCTGCTCCAGCCTGGCCTGGGACATTCCAGGGATCCAGGGGCAGCCACAGCTTCTCTGGGAATTCCAGCCCAGCCAGGAATTCCCAATTCCCAGTATCCCACCCATCCCTGCCCTCTGGCACTGGGATCCATTCCCTGTGTCCTGTCCCTCCATCCCTTGGCCCCAGTCCCTCTCCAGCTCTCCTGGAGCTCCTTCAGGCCCTGCAAGGGCTCTGAGCTCTCCCTGGATCCTTCCCTTCTCCAGGGGAACATTCCCAGCTCTCCCAGCCTGGCTCCAGAGGGGCTCCGTTCCTGCTCTGGGCTCTCTCTGTGTGCTGCTGTTGGATCCCCAGGGCTGGGGCAGCTCTGCCCTCGGGGTCCCACAGGTCTCCACCCTCCATCCCTGGGACCCCTCTGTGCAGGGATTTCCTTCTCCCGGCCCCGTTCCTCATTCCCTCACTCTCCCACCATTCCCTGATCCCATTTTCCTCCCTGCACTCTCCCATCCCCTCTCCCTGGGGAACGGGCAGGGCTCTGCCGGGAAAGGAAACAAAACCTTTAATTGCTTTAATCCCAGGAGGAATCCCTTGGAGGCCCCGAGGGAGGGGAGGGAGAAGGGGAGAGGGGAAGGAGCCATGAAGTGACCTCCGAGGGACATCAAATGACCCCAGTGCAGCTCTGTGGGAGCAGGGACATCCCGAATTCGGGATGAGCCCGGATATTCCTCACTGCTGCCCAAAATGAGCTCCTCTCCTCTATCCTTCCCCTCCCGGCATCTCCCCCTCCTTCAGAAGAAACTTTTCAGCCGGAATTCAAACGCTTGCACAAGAAATGGCCACCAAAACCGTCTCAAACTGCCCCAAACTGCCCGGCTGGGGATGCTGAGTTCCCAGCCCACCCAGCACCCATCCCCAATCCCACCCATTCCCATGCTGGGAGCCTCCTGCCCTCGCCAAAAACAGCCCAAAGCTCTGGAAGTGGCACTGGCTGTGCTGGCAGTGAGCCAGGAGTGTTCCTGATGGGAATGGGGCTGGAATGCTGCTCCAGGAGCACAAAGCAGCCCTGCTGAGCA
>VZRF01001728.1:965949-1061522 GCA_013396875.1 Vireo altiloquus | reverse complement strand
CGCTGACTTGATTCCACCGCCACCTTTGAAGGAGAAGAAGAAAGAAGCCGGGAGGTGAGTGCGGCGGTTTTTGTGTGCAACAGGAAAAACGTGACTGTATAATTACGGGAGGAAAGGTGTTTCTCAGCTGCTTGGCTCCACGTCCTTATCTGTGCGTTACCATATTTTTACTAAAATAATTGAGACTTAATTCCAAAAGTTGCTGACAGCGGCTAGGTGGGACTTGCCAATTCTTTGCTTGTTCCCCGCAAGTTAGCGAGAGTGCCGTGGGAATCCGCTGCCTTCGCGGGCGAAGATGGGGGGCTTGGGCGCCTCTGGAGCGTGCGGGGAGGCGGCTGTGGCCGACTGCGACGCTCCCCGCCGATAGGTATGCGCGACTTGGAGTGAGAAGGCGTGCTACCCGCCGGATTAGCGGAGGGGACCGGGATTTTCGTTCCCCGGGCTCCCCTTTTATTTTTCCCTTTGTACTCCACGGTGGAGCCACTGTAGATTTTGGGGAGGTTTGTTTTTTTTTTTTTCCCCTCCAACGGGAAGGAGAGAGGACTGCAGGACCAGCGAAGTAATTTCTGCCAGGGCCAGGCAGATGCAGCTGGTCCGGGAGAGGGCGGCTGCATGTCCGAGGAGGGTGTATTTTCCTAATGTATTCACACGCTAACTTTCCAGGTGAGCCATGGCAGACCACATGATGGCCATGAACCACGGACGATTCCCCGACGGATCCGGCGGGCTCCACCACCACCCTGCGCATCGGATGGGCATGGGGCAGTTTCCCACCCCCCATCACCACCACCAGCAGCAGCAGCCGCCGCAGCAGCACGCCTTCAGCGCCCTGATGGGCGATCATATACATTACGGAGCTGGGAGTATGAACGCGAGCAGCGGGGTGAGGCACGCCATGGGGCCGGGCAGCGTGAGCGGAGGGCACCCGGCCGGCAGCATGCCGCCCCCTGCCCGCTTCAGCGGCTCCCAGTTCATGGCCCCCCCCGTCGCCAGCCCGGGAGGGCAGCTGAGCGCCAGCATGCAGCTCCAGAAGCTGAATAACCAGTACTTCAGCCACCACCCCTACCCCCACAGCCACTACATGCCGGACTTGCACCCCGGCAGCCACCAGCTGAACGGCGGCAGCCAGCAGCATTTCAGGGACTGCAACCCCAAGCACGGCGGCGGCGGCGGCAGCGGCTTGCCGCCCGCCGTCCCCCACGTCCCCGCGGCAATGCTGCCGCCCAATGTCATAGACACGGACTTCATCGACGAGGAGGTCCTTATGTCCTTAGTCATCGAAATGGGGCTGGATCGCATCAAGGAGCTTCCCGAGCTGTGGTTGGGACAGAACGAGTTTGACTTCATGACAGACTTCGTTTGCAAACAGCAGCCCAGCAGGGTGAGCTGCTGATTCATTTAAAACAAACAAAGGACTTTTATCGGTGCGAATGAAAACATTCCCCTAGACACGGTGTCTCACTTTTCAGAGCTTGAAAAGGTGAGAATCTGGAAAGCAGAGTCAACTATGCGCTTGTATAATTTTTTTTTTTTTTAAACGCTGCCACTTTTTTTTTTTTCTTTTTGTAGCTTTGTCACTCACTTCCCCTCCTGTAGTAATAATATCTAGCGAACTCTGCCGTTTTATGTTGGTTGCCCCCCTCCCGACCTCCCTCTCTTAATTTCCTCGCAGTAACGTGCCCATAATTCCCACAATGCTGAACTGTTAGATATTAATCTTGGCAAATTGCTTAATCTTGTGGATTTTGTAAACGATGATTTCCAATGACTTGAACCGCATCCAAATTCTGAGTGAACAGGGAAAAAAATTGCGTTAGTTGGTTGCATGAACTTTGAAGGGCAGATACTACTGCACAAAAGCTGCCATCTTGCTTAATTTTTAACTATGCATTGCAGTGCAGACTAATTTTTTTTTCTGAATACTCTAAACTGGAAGCTTAACAGATGTGGGCCAAACCTTTCCAGATCAGGAAAAGTAATACTGTTACTTAAAAAGTCTGCTACCCATTCCCCCTCCCCCATATGTACAGACAATAATATGGTGTGGATGGAATGTCGACTAGTGGCAAACATTTCACAGTTTTTTGTTTTTTTTTTTAATTTTGTTTCTGTCTTCAGCGTTTTGACACTGTGCTAATATAGTTTATTCAGTACATGAAAAGATACTACTGTGTTGAAAGCTTTTCAGGAAATTTTGACAGTATTTTTGTACAAAACATTTTTTTGAGAAAATATTGTTAATTTATTCTATTTTAATTTGCCAATGTCAATAAAAAGTTAAGAAATGTTTTAGTTTTTCTAGAAGTCATTTACCAGTATTTTTCTTCAAAACTCTTCCCCACTATCCCTGGTAAGTAGAACATCTATCTGTACAACCGTGTTGGTGTGCAAAAAAACATTCCAAAATAGAAGGTACACTACACCCATATATATGTCATGGTGAACTTGGTAGGTGAGCGGGATTTGAGCATACTTACAGCATAAAGCCTCATGCGTTACATTGTAATATGCCTGTCAGTGTGGTTTTCTGAAAAATAAAGTTGCCGAGGGCGCAACTTTTTTTGTGACTTGCCAACATACTTGCTTTAAATGTAGTTGTCCAGAGTTATGATGCATAAAGTATTTATTATATTTATCTATTAAACATGTAATTTTATAAATCTGCTTTCATTTATATAGTAGACTTTGTTCTTTTGTATATTCATTATCTCACCTGGAAGAGCTATGTAAAAAGTATTTGTAACGTGGGAAGTGAGGGTGGTGGGTGTCACCCTCTGCCTCTCTCACCTCACAGGGTTAACAGGAGATTGCTGCATCAATCCAGATCTTCGTGACACTGGAACTGATTTCATTTCATTTCCAGTGACTTAGGAGAAGGAGAATGTATCCTTGAAATACTCCACAGTGGGACATCTGACCCCTCTCTTCCAGAAACTGCTACCAACTGAAGCTACTGACACAAATCCATACAGGTTTTGTCAAAATATTTTGGAGAAAACTACCCATTATTTTAAGGCAGCTGACATGTAGTGCCAACTGTTGCTGCCTTCTGCCCTCACTAGGCCTTTGGCAAAGGTCCTGCACAAGTTATTAGTTCAGTGAGGGCTGTGGGATCAGGACCCTAATAATACATGTAATCCTGTTTAGCCATGCTTCCCAAGTTTGATAGAGGAGCAGTACCACCAAGCTTTCTTTTGCTTACTTTTTAATCCATGTCTTCTGAATTAGGAAGAAAATCAGCATGGTGGATGTAGTTAAATTTTAAGCCTGGTCACGTAAACAGGAGGATATCACCACACAATGGGAGTGTAAATAGCAGTGTTTTGAATCAAGCTGGGAAATTAAACTGATTACTATTTCTAAGACTGTCCCAGCTGGTAAGAAAAGTGATACTTGGCCTTCTTTGCCTTACAGACACGAAGCAGCTAACATGTTTATGAATGTAAAAAACATAAAAATCAAGTAAATATTAAAGAATTAGCAGAGGTTGAAAGAAGGAAGTGTATGCTTCTGGGAAAAACTGAAATAACTAAATGCACTCTGCAGGCAGTGGCAGTCCATTCCTAGAAAACTCTCAATACCAAGAATTTTAAAAAAGCAGCCTTCTGGTTTCAGCCAGTGATTGCTAATATTTTGCAACAAATTTTACATCAAATGACAGTAAATCATAGCTTACCAACTCACCAATAATGTAAAAGAGTGGTTAGAAGAATACAGCTGTAGTTTGAAGAGCCATTGCCCAATTTGCCACTATATTAATCCTTTTTCCATTTTAAGGCTGTTTGATCTGCACACGTTTCATTGCCCTCTTCTGCGGGAGTTAGGGAGGGTGATTTTTCTGATTCTAATCAACTTCTTGTAAAACAGACTATCAAATTATGTGCATACCAAATTGCATAGATGTTTAAAGCCTCGATGATCTTCGAAAACCAAAGAGAATACTCTCACTTTAATGATAGGCACTTTTGCTTCATAAAGTTGGTTAAACAACAGATTCTTCACAGTTGAGACATCACTACTTAAAGTCTGTCAACATTAAATCCTTCCATGCAAGCTTTTCCGAGAGTAGGCAGTTCCATGGGCACGCTGGTAGAGTCTATTTGCGTACAACTCAGCGTAAAACTGAGAGCTGCTGCCTCTGAGTAACAGCAGCTACTGAAAACACTGGCTTTGGGCAAGGCATCGCCAAGGGGTTTTATGATTTCTTAAAAGTAGACCCTGGGGAAATTTGCCAAACAATCATATTGTCTGCCTTGTCCCTTAATTTCTAATGAAGAGTCAGATCCCAGTGGATAGCGCAAGTGTGTATTTTTTTTATTCATTATATCATCTACTGAGCAATATTGGGGGCCTGACCCTCATCTTGCCGACATGAACCCCTTGGCAATGCTCCCACTGACTCCCATGGCTGAGGCAGTAACAGGCTTTCAAGTAGATTCTCTCTGTCCTCCACACTGCTTCGAAATAGACTGAAGTAATTTATTATTGGATCCCAGCGATCAGTGAAGGATGCACAGCGACCCAGTTCTCCAGCTCCTCACGAAGGACACTGCTGTCTCGCGTCCCGCTAAGTTGCTGTCAGTACAGGAAACTTGACCTCTGTACTTTGGCTGTTTTTCAAGAACTTCCAACATGGTACATGAGATCTGTTCCTCTTTAAGCCACGGCCATAAATAGACGCGCTGCTTTATTTGGAAGGGAGATCAGCCCTAAGCCGGCCCGCCGCGCAACGCGCGCTCGGTGGGAAATTAGGCGCCGATTAGCGCAGTCCTCGTCCTTTTTCCCCCGGAGTCAAGAATTCACGGGTGGGCGTTGTGCTGGAGGCCGCAGGAGGGGCAGCTGCCCGCCCACCGAGGGGCTCGGCCGCTGCCCGCCGGGGCCGTGGGCGTTGCGNCCGAGAGCCGCTCCCGAGCCGGGAACCCACGTCCTCGCCGCGGCCAGGGGCTGTGCGCGGCCAGGGGCCCGCAACGAGGCGTGCCGGGGCCACAGCGGGGGCACGGGTCTCAGCCAGCGCGCTGGCCGAGTGCTCGTCACTGCCCTGCCCGAGGGACCGCTGGAGAGCCGTGTCGGGAGCGCCGCGCCGGGAAGGGCCGTGGGGGAAGAGCCGTGCCCGCAGACGGCGGCCCTGCCCAGTACCTGGCCCGAGAGGGGGTGCGGGCCCTCACGAAATTTCTCGGCATGGATTTGGAGAAAAAGCACACAAACCTTGTGAAAACATGCCTGTTGGTCTCAGGTTTTATTAAAAAAAAAAAAAAAAAAAGTTAAAAAAAAAAGTTATATAAACAAGGATTATCCCCTGCTTATCTCGTCTTGCTAGGGGGATTGGAAAATTCCAACATCTGGATTTGCGGAGTTCCTTTCATTTGTTTCATTTTTTAGTCACTCTTCTTTTTTTTTACCTTTTCCCCCAGGGGGATGTTTTCCACAGTCAGTTGGATACGAAGCCCTGTGGATCGCTGGTGTTCAGCCAAAGGCTTGAGTCTGTGGAGCCCCACAGAAGTAGTTCGTCAGGACACAGGTGACTTCTGCATCAACGTCTGGCTATAGGAGTCATCCTATTCCTACCTTGTTCCTATCCTGTTCCTCCTGCCCTCTGCCTCTGCTCCCACCTGACTGTGTGACAACACCAGGGGCTTAACATGTAAGCTGGTACCAAAGGGGGCAATTCAACTTTGTAACAGAAACCCAGGAAAACTGGGGGTGAACAGGCATTGAGGGGAGGGAAATGAAGTCTGAAAAAGCTGTTCTTGTCCCTGACCCTACAGCTGTCCTTTTTGAAGCCTTCATTTCTTAAAAAATACTGTGGGTTTAATGCAGACAGAAATAAGAAATGCCAATGTTACAGATCTAGGCTACTCACACTGTCCTTAACCTGATCTATTTCTGTATCATCACTCATAGGGATAGCAGGGTGAACAAGGACTAGGTAACATTGACAGGAGCTGTTCAAATTATAGACAAAGTATTTTTTAAGTAGTCTGGCAGATATATTTGTCAGATAACACTGCATGTGCAATAAAACTCAGATGAGGAATCAGAGGAATTTAGAACCCAAGGCAGCAGCATTTTCTCAGGATTTCATGTATTCTAAATGCATCATTTTGTCAGTACAGAGGAGGTGTTTTACATAGTTTATGAAAATATATTTACACATTTCAATATGGTGTCACTATTGTCCTCACACACAAGATAAAACTGAGTCTCAGTAACTGCAACAATAACGAGATACATCAAATGACTGAACAGATGAGCTGCTGTTATGGTAAGTTTTCTGTTATTCTCTTTGTCTCATTTTAGAAAAAATTTGCAACACCAGGTTTTTAATAGAGTTGGTTCAGTCCCTCTCCATCTGCTGTGCCTTTCCCCCTCTTAAAAAATTACAGAGGGCCAATTTGATCACAGGCCTGAAACAGATTTTGAAAGACTTATTTACCATACTAAAAAGAAGCAAAACATTTTCCACCTTATTGGGCTTCGTGAAATGCTAACCATTTTTCACACCTTTTTCTTTCACTGTGCCATTTTGTTATCTCTCTCTATTGGAGTGTTCACTTGGCAACATATTACCTATTTTGTAAGCAATAAGGTAAAATAAAAGAAATTTTCAGAATTGTCAAGTTCCCAAAACTGTGGCTGAAGCATTTCTTAAGCTCAAAAGCTAATTCAGCAGACAATCATTGCAATAAGAAACTGAGGCCATTTTAACCAAGAGCCTCCTAAGAATTGCCCTGTGAGTTTCCTAGTTGCAGGCTGCTTTGCTAGCACTAGTGTACTGTGCAGGAGAGGGGAAAATTTATGAAAGTATATAAAATGTCTTATCTGCTGCTATTCAAACACAAGTAACACACAGTATTTCAAATTTCACTCTCTCTCCCTGCCAGGATAAGTATTTAAAGGCTTGGTACTCAAAATCTCTTCTATTTACTTCAAGCTAAATTATTTGGTCTAATAAGTGATATTATCTCTGTCTACAAACCTCAAACCAGCTATATGTTCTCCATCAACTTTGTATGAAGTAGAGTATGTATTTGAAGGCAGAAATGAATTCCTAGGATTTTCCAATGATGGGAAAAGACACCAAGCTTCTGCATGCATCTGCTTTGTACAGAAACTAAATAGTTATATTTTTGGTTGCTTATAGGATTGTAAGGGTTATATAGTTATATTTTGGGCTGCTTATCAGCAGGTTGCACTAAGGCTAGTGTGTGATCCAACAAGGAGATGAAGGGCAAGGTTCAAATACAGTATGGGGATGAATACAAAGTCTTTCTGAGTAGCAGGCAGAAAAAAATTAGTGATCATCACAGAGAAAGTTTTAGGGAAAAGGTTTGAAGACCAGTAAATCCTTAACCACATGCTATGAACACATGCCTATCAGTGGAGTGGTCAAGACAGGTTGGGTTTGCACATCGTGTCTGAAGGGGCACAACACTGCATGCCAGGAAAGTGGAGAATTCAAGAAAACATGAGGTGTTAATCTTCTTCACGGACAATTATTTACAAGGAAAGCCTGAATTTTCTTTGGTGAATGCAAGTGAGAAAAGCTGCTGTTGGATGGAGCCAATGGAGCCTGCAGTAATGAGCGCCAGCTTCTCTGCTCTTGAGGATGGACATGGGATGTGTGTCCCTGCTCCTGGAATACAAGTAGGGAGCAGTCCTACTTTCCATCAGTAGTCACAGTGGAAACTGTTGAAGTCAAAACACAGGCTTGAAGCCTGTGCTCAGTCCTGCTTCTAAAAACCTTCTCTCTTCTTAAACCCCTTTTAATACACTATCTCATCTTCGTCTGGTGGGACTCTTACAGTGGCCAGGAAACACCACAGGCCTTGTGTTTCCTCATGACCTCACTCCAGTTTAATCAGGGCAAATGTAACCATTTTTGGGGCAGCAGCATGTCTGCTTTGGGATGCACAGTCAGCCACTGCGGTGCGTTATTGCAGCTGTGCCTCGGGATGGTAGGGGAGGGTGACAGCTGGTCTGTCACAAGTCACCTTGTGGGTGACTTTGCCCTATAAGGAGAGGAGCAACCTCCAACAGGCATCTTCCCCTTTCCTGGCTCTGCAGAGAGGGACCTGCTGCAGGGCAGCCCGCCATCCCATCACCTCACTGCTTGGTCTCTGAGCTGTCGCCTTTTGAGACCTTGCCTGACATTTTAATTAAGCACTTTACCTGAGGGATGCCAATGCACAGATAATCACACAGATTTTTACAAGGAGCTGTTTAAATTGTTGATACTTCGTTGGAGGTGCTTAGTTTCAATTCACAGTTTCTATATTGAAGCAGAGCAATAGTTATTTACCATGATAGATAAAGCTTCACTGTCAGAGTGCTGTGGAGAGGCTGCAGTACTGGGAGCTTGTAGCTAGGTGTAGCTGAAGCCCTGCCATTCTTATTGATTAAAGTATTTAAAAGAGCAGCCTTTTAATTTGATTTATTGTATACATTTTAACTGAATTAATGTAGTCAGAATGAATAGTGATGGATGCTTACGGAGTAGAGCCTTTACCTAATGCAAGAATTGTATCTTGGCAATTCCACAATGCATTCCCAAAAATGAGATTAGTACACACAGTGACCCGACTTGACTGATTCCTCTAGCCCAAAACCTCTTAGTCCGGGAGTCTTTTTGACATGGTTTGTTTTACATGTAAATATTGCAAGCAGTTAAGTCCCTTATTAGAGGACTGTGTTGTTTTCCGCCAAGCTCTGTTACCAAGGTCTGTATTTAAAGGGGAAGATCATCTTCACAGGAACCAGTGAAGCAGAGCACTTCTAAATTCCAAAGCTGATCTCTCAGTATTTTGGCCTAAGGAAGGAAAGGAGACTACTTTTCTTCCTTGCCTTTCCTTCAGATTTCTCCCACTCTTACTCCACATAACAGCTTTGCCCTGAATGGCATTCTCATAACAGTGATCAAAAATAAGCAAAGTTCAGGAGGTGTATTCTATTCTTCTTCTTTTGTTTTGTGTGGGGTTTTTTGTTTGTCATTAATATTGGTTTTGGTTTTGGGGGGGTTTATGGTCTTTTCAAAAGACAGTGGTCTTGAATTGTAAAGATTAACAGGACAATTTTATTATTCACCTGTGATTTTTTCCAGGTAAGTTTTATAACCAAAATCTAGATCAGTGATCTTTGGGTCCAGTTCTCACCTAGGTAACTGCTTGGCCAGTGAAGTCCAAGTCAAAAATCAAGGTCTGACTGATGACTTATTCAGTGTAGCCACAACCCTTTTGGAGTGCAGGCAGTATTTTATACCAAAACTGCATTGCAAATTCTAAGTCTAATGCAGTTACTTCGGCTCCTCCTAAGTCACTTCACCAGAATCAGTGCACCTAAAATGTGCTCAGAACACATTACTCATTTTTGGAGGACTATATGTTGCTTGGTCAGTGTATACCATAGTGGTTGGGTCTTTTAAGTCCTTGAGAGTCTGGAGTGGTGTTGCTGGAGACTCTGCTTCATCAAGTCAAAGTGTTCCATGAGCACAGCACTGCAGATGCCAACATGAACCATCCTCTCTAACTCCGACACCTCGTGTAACAGTGGTGATTTGAGATTGGATTATATCAGAATTTACAATCGCTGTGATGACTAAGAGTCCATCTGATGTTCTTATTAACTTAATTCAAATACAATATCACATATTTGAGTATAATCTTGAAGTAGTGTTTGGATCAGGAATGGATTAGAGTATGTTCTGATCCATAATTTGCTCTGACATTAACTTATTGGGGTTTATTACTGTTAAAATCATACTGATAAATAATTACTGGGACCTTCTGATTTCCTTTTTTCCTCAGCCTAAAGTGAAATAACTTGAAAGTGTCTTCTTTCTTAGTTGTGTGGGTTTTTGTATCACCCTGGTAGCAGGTGGCCTTGTAACTACTGAGAAGGAAAGGAAGGTAGATGGAAATGTAATTGACTAACATTTTCCTGATTTATTTTTTACTCCCCCACAAAAATGAGCAGCTCCAAAGTGCTTGTTCAGTGACTTTAGTCAGCCTTTTTCATTGTGAGGAAATTGCATGTTGCTTTTTAATAAAGTTTAAATACATTCATGTATCACTTTGATGTGTGTCACATCTTAGGGGTATAGATACTTTCGTTTTTCTGGTTGTTCTGCTAAAATAGTAAATACATAGGTATATATAATATTTAACATCTAAACCAATTCACACTACCAGTAAAGCATCACTGTTATCAGGGAGATTTTGTACTTTCCTTTGGAAGGGCAGCTTATAGCTCCTTGTGCCAAGAGTTACCAGATTCATGACTCCTCAGTGTTTGTTGCCTTAGATGGGTGATCATGCTGAAATGCTGCATGACTTTCTTCTTCCACTTTGTTGATGAAAGTTACCTGGAAGATTGATGACCTGTGGGTACCCTCTACACCTGTGAGGCTAGGAAGGAAATGGGTGATGGAACAGGACTTTGAAATTGATGGAGCCTCACAAGGACCCAGCTAGTCAAACATTAGTTTGTGACGTAAAAGGAAAGAGAATACAGAGAAAACCAGACTTAAAAGAACTGTATTTTCTCTTTGTTTGCTGTTGGCTGGCACATAGGAGGTTTCTGGGGGCCTTACTGACTGGTGTGCCCGCCAATAGCTTTTCCTCTTTGTGACTGGCAAAAAAGTGAGAAAAGATAGGACTCTAGACTTGTTTTATTTTTTTTCTATTTTGTGGTTGGTGATACAGTCCACTGTCTTATGAATGGTGACTATCATGCTCAACTAGCTATCTCTTAGAGAGAAAAAATTATGGCACAGAAGCCAACACTGAAAAGCCTGGAGGTGCAACCAGACAGTCAGAGCCTACTGTGCCAGGGAAGCACTAGCATGTAACAGAATGGTGGCTCTGGGTGGCTTAATCACTGGCTATCTTACTAGACAGGGAAGACAGGTGAGAGACCTAATGATGAGGGAGAAAAAAAAGCAAAACAAACTGAGAGAAGGTAGTATTTATTAGTCATTACAATAATGATATTACAATCCTGGGATTTTATTTACATTCTCCTATGTGGGTTGTCATAGGCACAACCTCTGAAACTTCTCACAGATCTCACAGATTTTTTCTGAATTTAATGAAAATCAGAGTTACAGATGTCCATGGTCATGTGGACTACAGTTCCTTTGTATAGGAATAGATCAAACTGATTAACATTTGGGCCCTCCAGTCCTATATTTACTTAACTTAGCCCTCCTTTGTTAAAAGCAGTGTAGGTTTTAGACCATCTTTACTCAAGCTGACTGAACAGGTTCCATGAATTTTTTAACCCATCTAAATCCTTTGCAGAAAGTGAAGGCACATAAAGCACACAAAGACACAGAACATTTTTGTGAGGTGGACCTCCCTTTCACTCTAAGCATGCAGCTCTGGTCCTCATGTATAAAGCAAACATGCCACAATTAAAACAGAAAAGAATCTGAACACATTTTGTTCCCATCTGCATGACCTTGGACAAGTTGTTGTTTATTGTTCATTGACATGTAACACTTTATATCTCAGTTTACCCTTTCAAATAATGAGTACAATGTGCTTTTTGCAGTTCACTGCTGCTTGATGTTGAAGTTACGTAATAAGCTTATAGTACAATCTTGCATGCAAGCTACTACACAACTGGAAAAAAATTGGAAGTCACAGAAGTAAACCATAACTAGTGATGTATCTTGCAATGCTATAGAAAGACAGACAGTATTACAGATTGGCTGATGATGAGTTTCCAAGTGAACTAGAATTGTTCTCTCTGATTCCAAGTGGGGGGCTAAATAGTTAATTTTCTTCCCTTAGTTCAGCAATTCCCCATACTCCAGATAGTTTGAGCATCTCAAATTACATAACTGCTCTGAGGCTATTGAGAAGCACTGAGATCTGACCCATCCTCTCCTTTAGAATGCTGTTAGAGGAAAAACACTCTTCAAATTCATAATAATAGAGTTTTGGAGACACATCCAAAGATACCTAAGGCTAAATATTATGCATGTATCTGTCTGTATACTCCTATTCAAGTCTAGGATCTAAATTAGAGACCAAATTGCCTTTCTTAATAAATATGACTTGCATAGGCTTTTTATGTACACAAAATGAAGATTTACTATATTCTAGCAAGCTGGGGACATTGGTGCCACCTCTTGTGGCAGCTTAGTAAAATTTGTCTTTCAGCTTAGTAAAAAATGAAGTTCACTCTCATCTGATCTTTTCTTTAGTCATCCTTTCATCTTTTGGGTTTTATTTTCTTCTTTATTCATTTGGTCCCACAAATAATATTATGTTTAATAAGGTGATTCTACATGGACAGCTAGAAAACACTTATAAAAATCCAATTGACACAGTTTCACCGTTCTGATCTGCCAATGCCAATATACCTCTTGCATCCTTCTGCGTTTTCCATGTAGTGATTCTCTTTCCATGCATGCCTTAAAATAGGTCATTGGTGTTTACATCAGCAGCAGTTTTAAACATCACACAGTAGTGCTGCCAGTTCTGCTGATAATGGGGATCATTCCTTCTGAACTAACAGTTCATCATCCACCCTGTCATTATCCTATAAAATAAGATCTTCATTAGGACTTATTTCACCATCACTGTCTCTTATTTTCCCACTTCTTTCTACAGATCTTTATCTTTCACCACAAATGTTCCCCTAATTTCCAAACATTTTTTAAGTGTTATCTCAATCTGTGTCATTTTCATTGTGTCAGCCCCTAATCTTTTCTCCAGTAGTTCTAGACAGGTTAGTCATAACCTCAGTGTTGTTCAGTCCCCTGCCCCCCTCAGCTTCCTTACGGTTATCAGCAGAATTTGGAACTTGTCCTTTCCAGAGAAAGATTGGATTGGCTTGTCTCCAATTATGAGATGCTTTCCTGCCCACATACAGCCCATAGAGCTGAGAGATTCAAGCCTTCAATTTCTAATTTGTTTTATTCTCTGTGCTGCTCACCAGCAGGTGCTGATTGGGAAATCAATGACAGCTCCACACACAAAGCAGCTGCAGGACTGAGCCTTTAATGAGTCTTTTCCATTTCTAATTTTTATAAGCTAGTTCTAGCAACAATCTAAAATAAATGATACATATTGATAATGGAACTGATGCAAGTGAACATTTCTAACAAATGGAAAGATTTAGAAAAGGAAGGAAAAGACAAAGAAACTACCTTTTACAAAGCAAGTCAATTTACATTAACATACCAGAATAGATAATTTCTTCTCTACAATTCACCCTTGACCAACACACCACTGGCATTTAAAAGACTTCCCAATTACATTTGATATGTGATTTACAGCATGATCACATCTGAATTAGGCCCAGAGATTTCCCCTGGCAGGTTTAGAAAATGTCTGGGGTTGATGGTTGACTTGGCCCAACTCTGTTCCCACCGTATGTTGACAGAAGATCATTTCAAGATAGAGGAGTATCAGTTTAAAATGAAATTACATTACAAAAATAGATTGTTTCAGGATTCAGTACCTTTCTGAAGTTTCATGCTAGATTTGTGTTTGCTTATAATGGTATAAATCAGTAGTAACTTCACTGCAGTACCAGAATAACTGGAAAGAGCTAATACTGCTCTTTCCCTTCTCAATAAATTACCTTTATATATTGGAGGAGAGTTATTTTCAAACTGCTGATCTGCATTCAGGTGTGACTGCATGCCTCACCTGAGGGTTTTCTTTACCTTTTGTGTGATTTTTCAAGTGGAGCTATTCTCAACTCTGCCAAATTCTCCAAGTAGCACATAGCATAATGTATTTATGTAGAGTCTGTCTCTTGGGCAAGCTGAAGCGGTGGAAATTGCCCGGAGAAAATTGAAACCCTGATAATTGATTTTGCTAGCTCTTAAAGTTTCAAAAGACTTGAATCTTTCCAAGAATAAATCAAAAACTGTTCAGTAGCAGACCATGGGGATTCCCTCCAGATTCTTGGAGTGGTTTCCTTGCTAAAACGCAAAAATTATATTCTTAGTGATGTAGATTAAGAATTAAATTATTTGCTTAAAATAGTTAAGACTGTTGCCTGTTGGGGTTTTCTGTGTCAGCTAATTTGGCTGCGTTAAGTGCCGTTGGTAGCCAGGGTCTTTGAGCTGTGGAAGAAAAAACGTGGCAAACATTAGGTATATGACAAACCCTTCAGGCCATAAAATCTTATTAGAAGGCAAATCACAACCTTCCAACCCTTTTGAAATTGATGTGGAGCTAGGAAATCTGTAGAAAATTGATACAGTGTGGAATGCAAATATATTACTCCCCCTCCCCTCCCTTTTTTTACATTAACACAGGACTAAACAGGAGAAAAAGGATTCCCAAGAGACCACCATGGAAAATGTCCTATTGATCGAGGTGTTTACAACATTTCTGTAGAAGTAAATTAAACCCAGGGGAGATTGGTCTTGACAAACTTTTCATTGGAACATTATAGGGCTCTCCCAACACTGGTTTAGTTATAGGTGCCAATGGCAGGAAAACACTTCCAGATGCAGCAACATTCTGACTTCTAGACCACTCTTCACATGTCACTATGTTTTTGTGTCTCAAGACCTATTATAAGGGCTCTTTCTAAATTTGAATTATATGTTTTGCTTTTATAGGCATTTCTAAATTCTTCGTCAACACTATACTTTCATTATATATTTTACATGCCTCTTACTGTATATTATCATGTTATAAGTATATTATTATGTAATGACATAAGTATATTACGTTCATATTTAAACAGAGCAGATCAACTTTATTTCATGGGATCATCAACTCAGAATGGTTCGGGTTGGAAAGGACCATCTAGTTCCAACCTCCCTGCCATGGGCAGGGAACTTTCCACTAGACCAGGTGGCTGAAAATCCCATCCAGCCTCGCCTTGAACATTTCCAGGAATGGGGCATTTACAACTTCTGGGCAACCTGTTCCAATGCCTCACCAACCTCACAGTAAAGACTTTCTTCCTTATATCTTATCTAAATCTATCATCTCTCAGTTTGAAGCAATTGCCCCTTGTCCTACCACTATCTGTCCATGTAAAAAGTCCCTCTTCCTCATTTTTATAAGCTCCATTTAAGTACTGGAAGGTTGCTATAAGGTTTCCCCAGACCTTTCCTTCTCCAGGCTGAACAACCTTAACTCTCTGTATTTTTTCATAGGAGAGGTGCTCCCACATTTCTGTGGCCCTGCTCTGGACTTGCTCCAGCAGGTCCTCATCTTTTTTGTGCTGAGAGCCCCAGAGCTGGACAGGTAGGGTGTCATAAGGGCTGAGTAGAGGAGGAGAATCACCTCCATTGATCTACTGGCCATGCTGCTTTTTTATGCAGCCCAGAATGTGTTTGGCTTTCTGATTATGTTTCCAATATAATTGACTGAAATAGTGGTATTATAGCAAATGGTTCTACCTCAGCACACTGTAATTTGAAAAACCTGTATCTGTCAAAAAATAAACCAAAAACTGTTCAGGAGGAAAGCCATGAAAAACTCATTCAGATTCTTAAAGAAGTTCCTGCACAAGAATAAAAAAATTATACTCTCACTGATACAGATCTGGCACTGAAGTAGCAGACCACGGCAGTCCACTGAAGTCTGCATCCCTGTGTATGACAGGACTGGAAATGCTAGTCTCCAAATTTTCTTCTTTTGCTGGCAAGCAAGGTCTCATGGAGCAGAGCAGCTACAAGTTGCAGACGGGTGCGACAACCCTTTCCTTGCCAGTGCAGACGGCAGGAGAACCTCTGTAGCCTCTTTGCCTTCTGTCAAAAGACTGGCCTGCAGGACAAATCAGTCTGTATGGCTTCCAGGGGATATTAGGGATTCTGCAGAAACTAATCTTTTGTTTAGGTGAAGGAGGAACTGAGGCTTGCCATTGCTTGTGGTGAAAAAGAAACCCTCAAAACTTTTCCAAGTGGTTTTAAGCAATGCAGTATTGCCTGCATTTTTAAAGCCCTTGAGCATTTGAGAGAGACACTCTAAACATGAACAATCAGTCTTTCACCTGAACCATCCCATGGGACACAGAAAGAACACACAAAACTCCCAAAAGCAACATTGGCACTGGAGGGAGTAAGGAGAGCAGGAAGCATCAGGTGATGAGCTGACTGTTGGAGCTGTGGAAAATGGCCTAGGCAAAGAAGGGAAAAGATATGTCAGGGAAAGATAGGAAGAAAAACCAAAAGCTTCAACAGGATTGACTTAATGATAAACTTATCCTTCCATTTGGTAAGGCTGAATACATTTAATATTATATGGAGCAAATGGTAAATATATGTTGAAATTTTTTTCCTCCCCTGGGAAGTCTATCCTTCAACAGATTTATGCTGATGATGATTATGTTTAACTCAGAAACAGGCATTTTCTTTGTGACATTCCCTATGACCTCCATGGAAATCCCACTGTGCAACAAAGAGTATAGGGTTATTGATATGCAGTCCAGCTCATAGCTGAACACACCTGTAAAATAAACTCGGTTTTGTTACGGCAGATTCTCAAGGAGTCATCCAGCTTTAATGTGAGGAAGGTACATTTCTTCTCTTTCTCATGTATTGGACAATGATTTCTTTCTTTTCCCCAAAACAGGGACATGAAATGCCTGAAACATTGCAAAAGCTGAAACCTCAGACACTGTGCAGGCTTCACAGAAAGCATTTTCATTCCACTCTCTCCTGAGCTGGCCAGATGTAACCATCCCAGCATGCAGAGTCCAAGTGCCAGTCAGCTGGTTGTCCTCAGCATGTAAATTGCCTGCATGGCAGTTTCAACACCCTCCTCTAAATTTCTCTGTCTGGGTTTCCCTTTCCTTTTCTAAGACGATTATTTCAATTCACAGCCCAAAAGCCAGCAGATCCCTTTTAATCTTCTGAAGCTACACCTACACACTTCCCACAAACTTAGGAATAATGATTTTATCTGCACCTTTCTATTTCCTGACTGCACCACAGAGTGTTTCATTTACTTGCATATTTAGGAACAACTCAGAATATGTATCTTTGTACTACTTGTAGCTAATTTTTGTAATGATGACCCCAACTAATTTCTTGTTATCAGTACTCTCTGATGTCTCAGGAACATGACCAAATTCCCAGTGCCCAGTGAATCCCAGCATGTCATTTGAGCTGCGATAAGGGTTCCTGTGCCTGCTGTCAGGCTGTTGCAAAAACGAGCTGACACGTAATAGCTTTAACCATAGTGAAAGAGAGCAAATCTGAACGTGTCTTGCCTTGTGTTTGCCAAGGAGTAAGAATATGCCAAAGTTTCTGCAGCTCAGTTGTTACTTAGCTCCTTGGTAGCTCAGTTGTGCGTTTTGATCTCAGAGTTGATTTTATTTCAAAAGGAAAATGAACAGGGACTGGAACAGGAGAATTCTTCAGTCAAATCAGGAGGAGCACAAAGTGCTCATACAAACACTCTTATCTTCACTCATACTCTGATCTGTCACACTGCCCTGCCACAAACATCCCTAGTTTTTTCTTCTCTCAAAACACCTCTGGCCAGTTTCCAACCCTCTCCAAAAGATTGTCTACAAAAGCCCCTGACCTTGCAAGCTCACTCCTTTTCATTATCCCTAAATCTGTGACTTCCTTAGGAACACTACCAAGCCACCACCCGTGTCTGAAAGAATTGGAAGAACTGATTTTCCCTTAAAACACAATGTCCATGCATCCTCAGATTACAGGAGCTGCCTCTTCCAAGTAGAGAAATAAGACTAATGAGAAACCACCCCAAGTGTGAACTTTTAGCTCCACTGTCTCCACAAATATAGCAAGACCTTTGGTCCTCTCCAGTTAAAGTCTGAGATGCTGCTAACATACAGACTATTTCTGACCTGGTACTTCTTGATAATGAGCTGCCCAGTACTGCTTTCTCTGACATCCCTTGTAAATCAGGCACAAATCATTTCTGGTTCCTCTGTTGCCGTGGATCAGTTCAAAGGCTTACTCTAAATCATTGTAGTATGCATTCGTTTTGCCACCTTTTGTTCTGAACCTCATCATTTTTCGCTGGGGACCAAGTCCCATTTCTTTTCTCATAGTCCTGGCTGCCACTTCCAGTACCAACCTTTCTTTCCTCCATTGTTTGCATATCTGTGCATTAAACTGACCTACATCTCCTTCTAGGGAGCAGGTAGCAGATGGTGCTTACGCGATATGGCATCTCAAGATGGTGCTTGGGTGTCCTGTGGGTCACTGAAGTGGGAAATGCTGGTTGCTGCATAAGTAGCATGCAGCTGAGCTCCCTGCGGAGTGCTCTGCTCGTTTGTATCAACAACTTTGGGCCAACGTGAGCCAGCATGGTCACATGCAGAAAGTAGGTCAAGCAGGTCATCTTGGCAGCAATATTTGTTTGGGAGCTGCTGGGATCAGGGGGGCAGCTACACCAGTCACCTCCTTTAGCATTTCTGCCTTGATGGAGAAGTTGGTCAATTCAGTGGAGGAGCACCATGGTGGCTGGCACTGGAACACTTGTCCTGTGAGGGGGTGTTGGGTGTTCAGCCTGGATAAGGGACAGCTTTGGAGATCATCAAGAAGATAGAGGCAGGCTTTTTATAGGAGTGTAAAGTGGGAAGACAAGAGGCAATAGGCACAAGCTGGAACAAGGGAGGTTAAGGCTAGGTAGAAAGAGAAACTTTTTCAGTGCCCTGACAATCAGGCTGGATAACAGGCTTCCCAGGGAGGCCATGCAATCTCCATGGAGGTTTTAAAGACTCATTTAAAGCCCTGAGAGACCTCATCTGAGAGCACAGTTGAGCTTCCTTTGAACAAGAGCTTGAACTAAAGATATCCTGTGGTCTTTTCCAGACAGTGAGACTGTGATTAAGAATCAGTCTGTTTTTAACAAATCTTGCCCAAATCCCAGGCTACAGAGGGCAGTCACAGCTGGGAGCTCACATTTTGGAAATCCATCCCAGTCTTTGTGGTAGACACAGAAAAATTCGACTAAGTTCTACCAATCCATAGTCAATACAGACAAATTTCACACAGCACAACATGTCAAGTCATTGAGGGATTAAGGCTTAAATTTGAAGGGTAGCAGCTGTGTAAGTACCCTCCCTTTATTTTCTCTTTCTGAGGGCCCGAGTCTCTAATGTCTTGTGCTATGTCTGTCAGAGCAGGGAATAGCCAACATAGCTGGCTTACGCTGCCAGCCAGCAGGCAGCTTCCCCACGCGCCTATCAGAGACAGTCCCCTGCACAGTGCGCACTCAGCCCCTGCACTGCTTGCTGCTCCTCTGTCATTCTGCCCTTCCCTCCTCACTTGGTTTCCCGTCCCTCTCCCCTCAGTGGCAGGAATACAGAACCAGTGTCCTGTTGCTGGCGTGCCCTTCTCTGAGCTTTCTGCCTGACTTTTTTTCTCTGCTCAGCTCCTCTCTTTGCTCCGGTAAGTCTGATGAACAGCTTCCTTGCTGTCACTGCTTGGTGGCATGGCACAAGGGCTTTAATGTAAGTACTTCCCTTTGGGACTGTCAACCTGCATTTTCTAGGAATAGGCCTAGGAACAGTCTGGTCACCATGTGACTTCTGAGGAAAACAGGGAGGTATCCAAGGTTGTTGGTGAAGGTAAGAAATGCTTCTCTTAAGAGTGAGCAGAGAAATTTAAGATTACTTTGGTAAAGCTTGTGTTGAAGTGAGACTGGGGGCCATGGATGATCTGCTACAACAGTCAGTTATCAAGATTCAGGACATGATTCAGCAACATGAGAGGTGAGGTAGGAGGCTTCAGAAAGCCTCCAACTCTGGTTCTGAGCCCGATTGGAAGCCTGCCATGAAACCTCCAAACTTTTGTTCAATTTTGTGCTAGAAAATTGTGCATAAATCATAAAGCTTGTTAAATGCACTGTGTAGATGATACAGCTGGTTTTATCACCACTTTCTGAACTAACACATAGGGGACTGTAAGAAGGTACTTGTATTTTTTTGGAGGGTGATTGGAGCTACAGTAGCAGGGGCAATTCCAGAGTTTAATGTTTGCTGCTTTGAGGTGTCACTGCAGACCAGACTGGTGTTATGTAAGGATAAAAATTCAGGTTTTATCAGCATATGTTGACTGGTGCAAATGTATGTAAATCTTTGTTTTAGAGAAATGTGTGTATATGTGAACTTCGAGCATAAAGTGCTAAATACCATCACCCGTTTTAGAAGAGCTTAAAATAGCTCCTGGCTGCAGAGCAGGTGCCATGTGTCCTTCTGCTGAGTACATGGGGATGCAAAAGTTAAATATAGACTAGTCTGTAAACCCTCTAGAAGTTCAAGCTGCAAGAAGGATCTCAGAAAGCAAATCCCATGAGAAGGAAGGGGAAGCACACTGTTTATAAAAGATAAACAAAACTCTGTGACAGTCTTCAAGGCAGCCTGCAAGAGAAGCTAAGAAGAAGATGTTTAATTTGTGTTTTGGTCATGCCAGGAGAGTGCTTGGGCAGCAGTGTCGGCTTCAGCAGCGCGAGAGGTGGGCTGGCACACTAGTATGGGAACAGTTTTCCCAGCAGCAGTGGGATGGCTACTGCACCTCTGCTAAATCAGTCATTGGTCCTTGCCTACTGACCTTTTACTTTGGAAATACTGTCTGTTTTCAAAGCATAGTGAAGGCAAATTGTGCCATAAATGTGAAGTATTAAGGGATATAGTTACAGACAAACAAACTTAGCATGTAACCAGACTGATCTGAGGTGCACACCTTTTGCTGTTGCCTCTGGGTGCAGCTGTGGCTATGCTGTGTGCTCAGCTATGCTGAAAGCTCAATTTCTGTCCTGGGTTATCCCAAGTCCTTAACAGAGGAAGAAGGAGAAGGGCAAAGAATCTTTCTCACAATAGGGAGGCAGAAGCACCCTCTGGCTCTTGGGGGTGTTTCCCGCTGAGGGAGAGGAGGACCACAGTGACTATTTGTATGCAGCAACCACAAGCATCAAGTTTCCATCCAAAACACTAGGGCCAAGAAAGGTGCTGATCTCACAGCTGTGGAACAGGTCCAGGATTTGGGAATGCAGGAGGAAAAAAATAAACAAGATGCAATGCTCAGACTAAGTCAGACTGGTCAGTCTTCCCCCTTGCCATAAAACAGGACAAGGCTGTGTTGGAAAATCAGGTGCCTGGAGGCAACAGTAATGGTAGTTGGAGTTGCAAAACTCAAGAGGTGGGCAGTCTAAAATTGAGTAAGTCTGAAAAACCTCTTCTGGACTCAGTCACCTAATTTTTAGGCATTACAGTGTTTAAGATAGTGTATAATGTAAACACTTTGGGTCTTGCTGAAGTTGGCACCGAAAGTCTTTTATGGCCTGATAAGGGAGAATTCCTTATGTACATCAAGATTAAGCAGGCTAGAGCACAAGGGAGAACTGGGGCCAGCTGCAATAAAATCTCCCAGCATCAAAGGCTGTAAGCAGGCAACTCTCAGATTCTGTGTCTCCCTCAGCATGAACTGCAGCACTGTGGAAGCTGTTGTGCAAAACAAGGTACAGAAGTCTTCACAGGCATTGTGTTTGTGCTAGAAAGCAGTTATCAGACCTCTGGTTTAGCCTGAAGAAGAACAAAATAAAACATTAGGATTTTTTTGTGTGTGTGTAAATACTGCCCCCAGTATGCCTCAGCAGGTAGACACCTTTGGGTTAGAAGTTCATTGCTATGTATTTCTGGGGTTCCTGCCTACTTACCATTCTGGGCTGGTGAATGGAAACTCAGCAGATGTGAATTGCCATGGTTTCAGACTGATTATAACTAATCCCTTTCTAGCCAGGAATGTATGTTAGGGAAGATTTCCTGCAAGGCCAGCTTGTAAACATCTTGTGTCCTTGATTATAAACATACAGTTTCTCTTTCATTCACTCATGTTTTTCCCTTGTTACTGAGACACACCATGCACAGATCAATTGCCACTGTTGATTTATAGCCTACTGTATTTGCAGACATGCTTTGTGATTCACTTAAGAGGAAACCTTTAGGCAGACAGAGCTACCACATGAGCGATGAAGTTGGGAATTGGAAGGCAGCCAAGGGAGAGAGTTGGGGTGCAGAGAGAACATTGACTTGAGCCTACTTACAAAGAGGGGAGATAGTTGGAAAAGAAATTAATATTTGGAAATGAAGCATTTCACAATTCTGTTCTCCCTCTGTGATGAACATTACAAAACCAGCTATTTTACATTGGTAATATACTTTATGAGGATTTTATTCTGCCTAAATAAGAGTTGGTAGTCCTGGGTTTTCTAGAGGATTGATTGCCAACTGCCAATTAGTTCAAATTAATGATTGCAATAGTAAACACTAGCCTGACCATGTCAGAGATAAACATATATTCTGTGGAGTGTCTAGCTCAGCCTTTACAATACTCTTAATGACCTTGAATTAGCTGGCAGTCAATTAACTCTAGTTAAAAAAGATCACAAACAGGAGGGTAACATTCATGCTATCAGGAATTATTTACCTAAATTGCACATATAAGGTCTAATTTTTCAATGTAAATTAAACTCAATATGACATCAGATAGATATAATTTTACAATCATTTTGCATATATATTGACTGTGCCACAAGGAGTAAGGAAAGAATGGGATGAGATTGTGTGACAGATCTGTGAGACCAGGTCCAGATTCATTCCTGAGCCGTTTCTGTGGGCAAGTTGTATCTATGGGAGGACTGCAGGGGCATATATTTATAGCTAACAGTTTTCAAGCACTTCCTGAGCCCCACTCAAAGCTTTCAATTATTTGCTTGAGAGATGATAACTTGTTTGACTTTCTTATCTGCAAGCCCGGTCATATAGCTAGAAAATCAAATCTTGAAAAATGTTGCCTTAGTGATGGCCATCACTGCACTTTCAAGCATTACTTTGACTGTGGAGAGTTTAATAACACTGAGTCATTTATTACAGTAAATGACATCTCTCTCTTATCATATAATGCCTTTGGCCATGTTAGTTTACAATTTTGAAAGCTGTAGAAATTTAGACACTATAGAAAATATATGTTACAGCCTGTTTGAACAGGAAACAAAATGCATTCCAGTTAGGTCCATGTTTTCAAAGCAAGTTGTCTTTTAAAAAATAAGAAAGCAACCACTTCAGATACTGGAAAGAACCAACCAACCAAGCTTCTTACCCTCTTCCTTCTCCACTGGCACCACTGTAAATCATATCATTAAAGAGAGGAACAAAAATCAGTCTGGAAAAGAGAGAGAAAGGATTCATGGCTGGATTCACTGCAGTCAGGCAGCAGTGGGGGCTAGTTGCAGAGCAAGGCCCAGCTGTGCACCCCACAGCTCTGCACTACTTTATGAGGGCAACACAGAGGTGCCAGCAGCCTCTCCCTCTGAGAGGGAAGGGGCCTTCACTACTCTGAGTTTTCCTGGTGCCCAGGATGCTCTTGCTGACACCCTCATTGCCAGGTCTTGGGTAAGCCAGAGCAGGAACACAGGTATGTTGGGGATGCTGTATTTGCTTGGCTGAATGCAGCTGCTCAAAAACGCAAGAAAACAAAAGCTTCCCTTTGCAAACTGGGAATAAATGATCTAAATTTGCCCCACAGAACACCACGGATTATCAAACTATGTTATGTGTGGTTGATTTTATTTCACTGTGATTTATTCTGTATTTTGTACTTTGTCAAAGAAGCTGTCAGCAGCATGCAGCAAGTATAAGAGAAGGGTGGTTTAGAGCTGTTTATCTTGTTCTTTGCTGTTATTGGGATGGTACCAAACCACGTCTCTGGAAGATCCAGCACCATGCTGGGCTTTCCAAGGGCACAGAACAATTTTTGGTGCACCAATTTAATTTAAAATATTTTTCATGATTATTGACTTAAGATGTGCCAACACGAGAGAAACAGGAAATTAAACTAATGCAGCTCTGAAGTGAAGCTGCCCATATCAGTAGCCAGCGTTGCAGGTAAACAGATCAGGAAAAGTAAACATGTGGCAAATAGTGTATGCTGGGAGAAAAATACACTGTAAGTGACTGGGGTGTCATTTCATGTGTCATTGCCAGCAGTGGGAATAAGAGGTTTTCATTTTTAAATGTTAGATTTAGGTAGGCTTTTCTCTTGGAAAATATGCAATTTGCTTTTCTCCTTGCAGGCAAATCACCTTGTTTTTTTATCTACGTGTGATATATTTGTCAAGACAGAGCCAATGGATAAGCTGCCATCCCAAATTTCACACAAAATCATTCACATGCTGGCTAAGCTTTGGGAACAGCTTGATGGCTAATTCTGTATGCCTTTAAATTAACCCTTCATTTGTTTTCCTGTCAGGTACTGCAGCAAGCATGGAGAATGACCAGTCTTCCACCTCACCCAGACAGGACATCCAGGGGCAGAGTGGGGACAAACCTGCCCCTGGTCTGCCATCCCCTGCTCCAGCCCCCACAGAGCAGCCAAGCGCGTGGCCCGAAGCAGCCGTGTGTGACATTTCAGAGGAGTTGAACCGGCAGCTGGAGGACATCATTAAAACCTACGGGTCTGCCACGAGCCTGATGGAGAAGGAAAGCACTGCTACAGGAACCGACAGGCCTGAGAAGGGAGAGCCAGGCAGCTTGGAGGATGCAGAGTATGAAGATGGAAATGAGGAGAGTGAGAAAGAGAAGCTGGCTCCTGGGGATGCTTCCAAAGTGAAGGAGCCCAGTGGCAATAAGGAGCAAAAGCTGGAGAAGAAAATCCTGAAGGGACTAGGCAAGTATTTACATAGTCACACAGCCCTTCTACAAACTTAAGCAAGAACTCCCTGGTCCTTGCTTTTTACCATGTTAAGTTTCTGGTGTAGATGATAGGGATCTACAGCTATCACTGAAAATTACAGTGACCATTACAGCTTTTCTGTAACTGATAATTATTTTTGGCATTACTCAACATGAAGGCTATATCAGATATGAATCCTTAAAAAAAACCATTTAGGATTGTGTCACACAACACTGATGTACTACTGGGCCACCCAAATTGTTTAGCCAAAGCTGTCAGTCTGATGACACACCGCACAAAATCTCTTTTAGATGAAGGAAAACCTAGCTTCTTATTTGTAGCTCAGTGAATGTTTTCTTTTCCTGTCTCCTCAGGTATGACTGCTCATGGGTCACAGTAGTAATAATGGTGCTACTATAAGGCATGGGAACCTGCAGAATAAATTCACTGTCATGCCAGGTTAATTTTCATGTAGCAAACCCCTGCACTCATCATATAATATATATGAAATAAGACAATACATTTTTTCTCTAATACCTCAGCAGTGGGAGGGCTGTTAGTTGAGCTAGAGAGAAGTCTCAGCAAGTTTTTGTATACGTGTACTTTCTGCTGGGCAGCCACTAGAGAGCAATGTAGTTACATTCCAATCTAATATACATGTAAATGATTTCCCTTCCTACATTTAACTCCGGCCAATCTTCAAGCCTCTCCTTTGCATGAGAACCCAAACCCAAATGCAGACTAAGCCTGATAAGAAATCCCCACAGGACATTCTTACAGACAAGGAGCTAACCATAGGATACAGCATGGATGTTTTTCTCAAAAATTCCTTGAATGTCCAGAAGAAAGTTCCTCAGTTTTGACTGCCTTGGCTTTTACTGGTACCTCAACAAGCTCAGTGAAAACCCTACCAACACACAGTTCTGCATCTGCACTTGTGACAGTTCACACCAGGATTTGATTTTAGTTCACTGCAACTTATTTATGCTGATGCTGTAGAGAGAGAGAACTTAGTGTAAAATAAAGGATTTTCTCCATAGACAGTACTCCTGGACTGCACTAGACTTGAAGGAGAAAAAATCCAGCCCAAAGTGGAAAGCAAAATTTGTCTCACTGCCCTGGGAAAGAGGAGCATTTGGAAAAGCATATACAAGCCCCTGGGACCACAGGCAACCTTATCTCCAGGGACATCAGGGACACTTTATACTTGATGAAGAAGCAATGTTCAAGCTCTCGCTTGTACCTGGGGCTGAAATGAAAACCAAGAGGTATCAGAGAAGAAGTAAGACCTAATTAGCTGTGCAATGATTTAGCTCTGCACATCCAGGGAATTATTAGACTGTCTCTGGCATACAAGCTTTCTTCACCACATCAGGGAACTGATTTACACCAGTATCACATAGCCCAGACCTGGCTGGCAGTACCTACCACTCTCTGATTGTTTACTTCCACACTGTAGTCTCCACTGATGTCTTGTGTGGGTTGATCAGCAAGGGAGCTGAGCACACCAGATTTGATCCACTTTCACTTGCAAAGAGATATGTTCCTGAGCCTTCAGGGTCCAGGCCCTTTCTGTCCTATTTCAGTCAAATGGGCCTTGTGTCTGACCTAATCATGTTACAAAAACATTGAATGAAAATCAAATTACACAGGACAAAAGCATTTCACAGACAATGATTTTGCTAGAAGAAAGCACATTACTGAGGTCTGAAACGAAGGAAAGTTCTAGCATATGAAATTTATAGCAAAAATTATTCCTTGCTTTCCAAAATGCCTCATTTCACCCTGAATTTTTACAGTTTTTGCATGTATGAAATAACCAATTTCATAACAATACATTAACTACAAACTACCTCTAGCATCAAATCTCTGTTTCTTTTTTTCTAAGGAAAAGAAGCCACTCTACTGATGCAAAGTTTGAGTAAGCTGAATACTCCAGAAGAGAAGCTGGACCTGTTGTTTAAGAAGTATGCAGAGCTGGTTAGTACAATGTTGTCTCTTTTCTGTATGAACTGTCTATACAAGAAGGTATAAAAAGTATATGACAATTGGCACAATCAAACCTCATGTATCAGTAGTGTCTATCCTGATAAGTGAATACCGAAAGAATTGTCATGGTCAGATAATTATGGATGAAAAAGAGAAAAAAAGTAAAAAGTGATGAAAACAAGATTTGGGTCAAAAAGTTGATGAGGCAGAATATTTGTACTTAAAGGCAAACCTACCAAACTGACCCACACTGGAGATTGGTTTCTAGATTCCTGCCTTCACCTCCTGTCAGGAGTTTTGCATGGCTCTGTTGTGGGTATTGCTTTAAATTATGTATTGGTGATTTCATCAAAATGAAAATGATGGACTTAGTATAAAACTTCCTATATTAGAAAGCAGATAATAGACAACTGAGACCGTAAGAAAAGCCACAACACAGTGAAATGAGGAGTCAAAGCTTCTGCCACCATAATGTCAGCCCTGTAACAATGCCACCTACCTGACTGTTCTTCCTGCACTTAAAATGGGTTATTTTCAGATGAAGGGATTTTTTTCTGTGTAGTCAAAGGACTGTATGACCATAAGCCGTGGAAATCTTACAAATGAAAAGACTGCAGCATTTTACACTTTGTGCAGTGCTGAAAAATGTGCAAAGCAGAACATTGGCTTTGTAATTGGTTTTATGCACAGATGTGTCCATGTCTCATCATAATGCGAAGAGAAGTTTAGCTTTCCCTTTTTTCATGTAAAATGCTCAGATTTCATAAATTGGACTCAGGCTGTTCATAGTTTATCTCATGCTTAAAGGGACTTCATGCTCACGGATTAACTGAAAAAGGTCTTCTTCCTCTATAAAGTACTCTCCATTGCATTCAAATGGCATTGGAGCACTGTATAAAACAGGGGCCGGTTTGCCAGTAGCCCATGCAGGAGAAAGGTGCTAAAACAAAAATACTGAACACTTGTTTCTGACATACTGTGCAATGTCACTAAAAGAAATCATTCCGTAAACACAAAAAAAACCTTGTTGGAGACAGCCTTACCCTGCTCACTCAGAGCAGCTGAGGGGCAGAGCGTGATTAATGGCTTGTCAGCAGTTGGCTGTATCTGTGACTGCTCTCCCTGCTCCCTCTTGTCCATCCCCATCACACACTTCAGATCAAGTCTTGTTTTTGCTGAATTGTTTTCCAGCCAGATCAGCTCTCTGGTCTGGTGAGCCAAGTGGTGACACAAACACTTGTTGCAGCACAGCTCAAGGGAAGGTGTAGCTGTGTGACAGATGTGCTGGCAGTGTCTTCCCCTGCTTCAGGTAATGCTGGCGCTGGCTGTGGCTGAAGAGGTTCCTGGTTCTCAGGGCCCAATGCTGCACCAAACCTTCCCCACAGCCACCCAGCAAGGTGTTATCTCCCTGCCAGCCCATGCCCTGGCACAGTCTGTACAACTGTGGGCACACAGCAGGCTGGAGCAGGGCTGGTGACAGTAGAAGCCATATCAGCGTGGATGGGGAAGCCAGACAGTGCAGCCACTTGGGCACAAGCTCTGCCATGCACTCACCAACAAAGAACATTTCCTTCACTAAATCCAGGGTATTGGGTTAGTAAAGCAGACTGTGGTTTACTACAGCTTTTGCCTACAAACAGCTGTTGCAGAATTGTTTGTAACTGGCTTATTTTCAGAGGTCCTTAGAGTCTCACAAGTTCTGGGCAGAAGAACAACATGCTAATAACTAAATATGAGCTCTGTCATTGTCTGCAGTGGGATCAAGATAAAACTTTTTTTTCCTAAATTGACTGTTTATTTCTCTAGGTCAGCTTTCAAAAATCATAATTCCTTCTATTTGCAGTTAATTTTAGCTTCCGTTTTGTCCCGTTGGAAAGGGACAAAAAAAAGCTTATGAAGGAAANTGCAGTTAATTTTAGCTTCCGTTTCATTAATTATTCTTAAAAAATTATCATTGGAGACCCTTTTGGCATTCCTATTTACAGTGAATTGCCTTTTTCAGTGCAAAAGTAACATCATGTCTTAGATATTCCTGAGAACTTTGAGATATAAATTTCTAGTGCAAGTAATATTAATGGGGGGAAAAAAAGCAAAAAATGCTTGGCAGACTTCTCAGATCATGGTTAAGACTGACTTTATTCTGAGCCCCATATCACAAGCACAGTTTGAGTGAATCACATGAAATTTGGATAAATCATTATCCACTGAGCACAGGCTGTGCATGCAAAATGTGAAGCAAAAAGAATACTTTTTATGTTTTTCAGTGGAAAGGGACAAAAAAAAGCTTATGAAGGAAAAAAAATCTCAGCCTTAATTACAGAAAAGCAGTTTTTTTCCTACAATACTAGAAAAATTATTTCAGCTAGTGCAGCTTGATTCGATGCAAAAGCCCCTGTTGTGATCTACAGGAGTAAAAATAGAAAATGCATATGTTAAAAGTTGGACATAAACTGTAAATATACTCCAAGCTGGTGAGAGTATTGTTTTGTGGTACACTTAGCTGTGATTTGATTAATAATACACAGACCTCTCTACTGCAAGCATAAATTACTGAACATCTGCAGAAAACAGTTGAAAGTATAAAATATAGTGCTGTTGACTGTCTTATTTGAGCTCCACATCATTCCCCAGTGCTCACAAACTTTCCCAGTCATACTGGGGTTAATAATTAGTACTAGCAGTACCATATTATTAGATAATGTAGTCTTAACAGCAACTGTTATGATTAAGGTTTGCATGTTTAAGCTCATGTGCTACTGTTTTTCAATCAGAAAACCTCCAGACTTCAGAAATGCCTTGCAATGTATGCACACCTGTGATACAGTGCAGAGGGTTATTGGGTGTTGGAGATGAAAACACTAAAAGCTTCACAGGTGAAAGGCTTCTTTGGCCTGACTGTTTGGTTGTTAATTAACAGTACAGGGATTTTTTTTCCAATCATCTAGTGATAAACACGTCAAAAGGAATTGCCAGACTGTGTAGGTTTTACTATTAGCAATTTTGTTGCTGGACCTCTTTGCCCCCTCCAAATGCACCTCACTCCCTACCAGCCTTCTTGGGAAGGCAGGAGCCATGGACCTACAGAAGAGGCTCCTAAGGCACATCAGGGACTGTCCGTGCTTCCTGTAGGAATTATATGGAGACAAAGAGCCCAAAAGAGGTTTGATTCATGACCCACCTCCATTGATGGCAGGACCCCCAGAAACACAACAGACAGATGCTCCACGTGGTCCTGTGAGCCAGAGGAGCCTGGCAAGAAGGGGTGCTCACATGTCGTTTTGGGAAACTCTTCCCTGAAGATAATTCTCCTCCATCAACAACAAAGCCCCCCAAACAAACAGCATTCCTGGTCTCCAGAACCTCTTCTGTTGTTTTTTTCAGAAGGTATTTAGGAAACTGCTTCTTTTTCAGGAAACTGTAAAATAGAATGAGCAACTACTGTATTACCTCATGATCTGGAGAAATCTCACCACATAAAGCACTACAGACTGCTCGAGTTCTAAATGTTGAAACAAAAATAAAAACCTCACAGATGTCCTTCAAAGAAATTAAAACCAAAGAAGGAAGAGCTAAAATTGTGTGACAAGAATGTTAAAAATTATGTTCACCCACCAACAGTACAGCATACTTGGGACTGTTGCAGCAAGCCGGCTTGGGAATGTCCAGGTTCCTCTCTCCTCTCCCATTAGTAAATACAAAACATTTCCTAAAAGGTTAAGAAAGGGTGAAGGCTTTCCCCAAACCAAAAGAGTTCATTTTTCCTTTCCTTTCCTTTCCTTTCCTTTCCTTTCCTTTCCTTTCCTTTCCTTTCCTTTCCTTTCCTTTCCTTTCCTTTCCTTTCCTTTCCTTTTTTCTTTTCTATCCCTCTTTGTTTCACCTTAATCTATTTCCCTGTTTTAATCCCCATTTTGTCCAGCTGGAAGAACATCGTGCCGAGCAGAAAAAGCTGAAGTATCTACAGAAGAGGCAGGCCCAGATCACCAAGGAGAAGGACCAGCTGCAGAGTGAGCACAGCCGAGCCATCCTCGCCCGCAGCAAGCTCGAGAGCCTGTGCAGAGAGCTCCAGAGGCACAACAAGAACCTCAAGGTGAGCGGGAGCCTTATCACAGTACCCAGCAGTGGGGGGGAAGAAGATGTTGACACTTTCCCTTTTGCCTCTAGTACCATATATACACTCTAGTCTTGAGGTCCATTTACACCAAGACCCCTTTACTTCTCATTTGGAAATATCCCAGTGCTTTTGGACGCTGGGTTTGCCCACACTAGCTCTAAGCCTTCCTTGCATTATTAGGGAGCTCAGCGCAGAGAAGAGCAGCAGTGTTAACAGAGCAGGTCCCTCACGGTGCAGATGCAAATGCACATGCGTGGACGGATCACAGGAACACCAGCTTTGCTCCAGTGGACTCAGAGGAGGCTGGTTGGGGTTTTCATATAATTTGAGCACTTGTGCTTTTTCAAGTCATTTGTGAGGGTCAGTCAATTGAGACATTTGCCTCATGACACCAAATGTCAAGACAGGAAGAATGCCAATGTTATTTGTAGAAGTCATTTGGATTATGAGGATGAGTTCAAAGAGGAAATTTTCAGGCGTGTCAACAGGCTGGGATCCATATGCCATGTCTGCCAATTTCTTGGTGCATCACGCCATTGAAATGTGAAATTTATAATATGATTATGCTCCTTGAAAAAAATGTATGTTCAAGAAGAATATTCCTGTGGTGATTGTCCTTTTTTTCTGAGTGCATATTAGTGATCGTGTTGGTATTAGTATACAAAAGGCCTCTGCTTTGATCCATTCAAACCCTTTCTCTATGAGGATATAATTATATGTAGAATTACACATATGAATTGTCAGCAGCAAGAATTCCACCTGATATAACCTCTAGAAATGGTAATGCATTTTCATTCATTTCCACCGGCTCAGAAGTGGGCCTTCAGGGTCTTGCTCTGTCTTCCATTGAGTGCCGGTAAGAATACAACTGAGAGAGGAAATAGTCACACATACACTCAAACTGTGCACTAGCAGAAGGATAAAAGCAGTTTAACAGGTAGAGAAGCTAGAAGCAAATCTCTCTGTGCTCAGTTATGGCCATGCAGAACTGGTAGTGTAAATTAAATTTGTGCCCGTCATTTGTATTAGACCTGAGCTATTCCTCAGTATTGATCTACAGTGATTAACCAGGCCATCTGTGGGTAAAATCTTTCAAAAGAAATACAAGCCAGTTTTAAAGTGAATTAAGAATACAGTGTACAGAGCTTTGCGTAGCATTAACTGATATTTCTAAGCAAATCATATCAGTGGAACAAATCAGTGAAGGCTGGGGTATAGAAAAAAACTAATTCTGTTTGGAAAACATATTTGGAACAAATTTTGTTGAATTCCTCATGCAGTTTCCCAGCTACTTTATGCTTATTAATCTTACTACTAGAGAGCATGATTTTTTCTTTTCTCTTTGTATAGAAATACTTCATTACACATTTCATCTTTACAATTAGGAAAGTCTCTTTCCAAAATCTCTTCACCTGTTGGACTGCTTTACTTTGTGACTAGGTTCTCTAAACAAACCTATAAATTTCAGACTCTATTCTTATTTTCATCCTGTATCCATGCCAGGTGAGCCAGGGAAGGTACCTGAGGTGATCTGGTATTAGGAAGAAGTGTTCAAATTTTCATCACTTCTTTCTAAGAATATGGAGACCTTTTAAGAAACCCAGAATACTATCTTTCCTCTGATTCCTGTGCTATCAGGGTAGAAAAAAACCCCAAAGTTAAATACGACAAAAAGACAAAATTCATTTGCAGAATGCATGAGAAATAAATAAACAAAGGCATTAATTATCTTTATCCAGTTTTATCTCTCTAAGAATTTTAGCATAGTTCTTGGAATATTTGCCTTTATGCTTTAGCTCCTTGAAGTCTGTGAATGTCCAGAAACTCATGTTCTATTTATTTAAATTAGTTCATTTTTTTTTCACTTATGACTGTAATAAAAGGGCCCAAAACCAGAAAATCCATCAAATATTATTTTTAAAATCTTATGTTTAAATATTTTTATTTTAGTTTTGGCAGGACAGAAAAGCTGGTTCATAATTTTTTAGTGCCTGGGATTAGCAGCTCTGATTATGTTCCAAAATGTGGAAAATAGAAAATAGGCAATTGTGTCATTTCAATAGCAAAGAAACCCGGCCTGCCCAGATCAGAAGCCCCCTCTGACTTGCCATGTGGTACATTATATGCACATCACGTCATGTAAATGTCATCTTCACTCATCTGGTGTGTGGAATTCCCATTAACTGCAGATCCTTGCAGCCAAGTGGTGATGAATATGCAATGCAGAGCTGCACTGAAAATCCACAGGGCAGATCAGAGAAGAAAAATTTCTGGTTAGTATTGGATACCAGCCTCAAATTCTCACTTACGTACAGTCCAGCTATTCTGATTATTTCCTTGCAGTTACACAGATGTTTAATTCTCCCTCCAAGAAAAGCAGAATAAAGGTTTGTGAAATAGAGGAATGTGTTCCCACTGCAATAAAGAGCAGCTCTGCTAAGAGCAACAGCAACTCATTTCTCTGCATGGCGTTCATGTTCTGCCAATTATCTGACAGTTTGGTAGCTACTTAGTATCTTGTAGTGATATGAACATCTCAGGTCCCTCGTCCTTCCTGCCACCAGGCATTAAGCAATGACTTTCATGCAAATGTCACAAAAGTCAACAGCTTCAGTTATGGGCTCAGTTCCAAATTGGCTCAGACCATGGTGCCTGGGAATGAAGAGCACAGTTCATTGAAATAAAGAATTCCTCGCTCATATCATCTTGGCTGATATGGCTTCAGCAGACCAATAGTCTTCTGGAACTGCCCCAGAGAGGCATGAGAACAATTCCAGTATCAATCACATTCTTCTATTTGCAAATGATCTCACATTCCTGTGCTAAATCCCAAACTGCAAAATATCCTGTCTTAATTTTAACAAGATTTTACTCAATGCATTCTTTCATTTTTGACAGGAAGACATGAGAGCAAAAGCAATATTGCACTAGGACAAAATAATATGTTTGAAAGGGTAAACATGGAGTGCAAAGGTTCAGAAAGGGTTTAGAAAAGAGTACAACAGTTTATGGCTGGTCTCTGCACAGTGCTGTAGCCACATTTGTCCTTCTGCTCAGCCAGCTACCCTCACCCACATCTACCCTTAATCTCTGACTGGGATCTCAAGGATTTAAAAAATGAGGGCCCCTGAGGAGCTCCCCAGGATGCATACCAACCCCCATCCCCAGGCAAACACCCTTCTCAAGTATATTTTTCTCCAGAAATGCAGAAGAGATACAGAGAAATACTGCATCCTGCAAATAAATGCTTGCTGGCTCAGTGTCTTTAACCATAAATCTTTGTATTGTCTCTGTGCTCTGCATTGTATAATTTTTCTACCTCAGAAGAGCAGGAAATAAGATCTTCTGAGTAACACATGTATAAAGGGTTGGTTTTTTTACGTTTTCATGATTGGTAGTCTCAGGATGTCTTGTTTCACCTTGTAATAGAACTGTTTGGTGTGACATATGCACAATCCACCTTTTATTTGTTTTATATTCATATGGACTTATTACTCTAGAGAGATTTAAATCACAGTAGTGACGTGTTATAACACTACTTGGTCTACTGAAACAAAATATTTTTGAGGAAGGAGGTTTTGAAGCCACAGAAATAGGACTTCAGACATGCAAGTTCAATTTCTCACTCTGACTTCTGGAAATGAAGCACCTTCTTCCTGCTCAGGGCTGCAACTATGTAATGGAGAACTAAGAGGCATGAGGAGTTTTTTAAACCATGTATTAGAGATAAAATGGAGTTCTGATTTAACCAAAACTACCTAGGAATTCAAATTAAATTTGGAACAGTTTCAAACAAAAATAAAAAGGATTACATTGTTTGTAAACATATCCTTTCAAAAGAAAATTTAATGTTTCCTTTTGGGAATGCTAAAGGAGTAGATTTAAAACATCTTCTCAGCAGCATTTTTAACTCTACTTTGGAAGAGCACCCTTCTGCTAAGAAGATTTAAACAAAAAATACCTACAAACTGCTCAATTGCTGGTCAAGGAAAATATTTCAAAATCATTCTCACTGGCTGAAAAAAATAAAAATTGGAGAGCTTCTCTTGCATCTTGCTGCAAAGTTTCCATTTTCCCAATGAAATTCCCCATGAAATTCTTCCTTCCTCTTAGGAGAGAGAGTCCTTCTGGGCTCACACTTTGTATTACTCTGTTTATGAGTACACATACAGGTTCTTGTGTGAACTGCAGAGCACAGCAGGGCTCCACGGAGATTTCTGTGCACGAGGGTATTATTAATGGCTCCATTGTTTTTCTCCCATCATCCAAGGCGCTGTCATCTTGATTGCTCCCTGGACAGCAAAAGGACAAACGTGCCCTACCTTGAACAGCATCTGTCCTAGATCAAGCTAGTGTTGTGCATGCCAAGCAGAAGTTGGGTTATTTGGTATTCACCTTACTTTTTGAGCAGGGCCTGAATCAACACCTGCTATGTCACATTCATGATACAAATTATACCTTATTAGAATCAGCTAAGGCTTTATTCAAATATATTTATAGAAAATATCCATATGCAGCGTTATCAGAGATTTTTATGCAAATTACTATGCTAGTTGAAACCTTATTAGAGTATGCTATTTGCATGCTGTGAAGTGAGTTCTTAACATGGTCCTGGCATGATTTTAACTGCAGCAGATATGGTCCTAGCCACTCTATATCAGGATTACATTCCCCAGAAGGGCAGACTGTCCTGGAGGAAAATGAGGAAGGAATAAAAATAATCTGTACTTCTGGATCCAAAGCAATAAATCCAGATTCTTTCTGCATTGTCTTTTATATAAACAAATCCAAAACAGAACTTCAATAACAAGGGAAAAATAAATCTGTCCGTCTGCTTTGATTCTGTAGGAAACAGCCCACAAGCTTTCCTTGATTCCACTAGCTAGTAAATTAGTGCGAATGTTCATGTCAGTTAAAAAGTTAGGGAAGGAAAATTGAGGAATTGGAAGGGATTCTTCAGAAAGTGATGGATTTCTCTAAAAATTTAAATCCCAAAGGCCATGAATTTGATATGAAGATTCCTTGTTAAAAGGAGGCATTTTAAAGGGTGATTTTTTAAATTCAGTTAAAGAGAATTTTGATAAAAGAGCTTTTGACTGCTTCCACTAAATATCTTCTTCCAAAGCAAAAGTGATGCAGTATCATGAATCAAGACATGTATCTATGTCCTCTCTTTCTGGCTTGCTTTGATCTGAAGCTCTGCTCTACATCCTTCTTTATAAATGCAAATTCTTAGTTCCCTAATTTTTTCAAGGTCACTGTGTAATTTGCTCTGTAAATTTAGAACCACGCCTAATGTTGGAGCAGATGAAAGCAAGAAAATCTCCAAACACATATAACCCTTCAAAGAGAAGCCTTATGCTACTCCGAAACAGTATTTTTCTGGACCTGCTTATTATGCCTCTCACTTACGGTGTTCTCTCCCATTTAACAATAGGAGGAAACAATCCAGCGGGCACGGGAGGAAGACGAGAAGAGGAAAGAAATAACTAATCACTTCCAGGGCACACTGAGTGAAATCCAGGCTCAGATTGAGCAGCAAAGTGAGAGGAACATGAAGCTCTGCCAGGAGAACACGGAGCTGGCAGAGAAGCTGAAGAGTATCATTGACCAGTATGAGCTGCGGGAAGAGGTGAGCAATGCCCAGGCTGCTGGCTGGGACAGGCAGCACACCCAGGTGTCTTGGGGAAAGCAGGAAGCATTGCCAGCAGCCTGGCCATTATTAGGATGTCTCCCAGAGGTAACAAGGACAGCCCCCACCATGCTTTTCCCTCTGAACAGGACTGTGCCTGCAGCAAGGCCTCTGGTCTCTGCGGGTGTGGAATTGTGTGGGACAGCACCCTGCCCATGGCAGCCATGGCAGCCTTGCTGCTGTGGGGAGAGTGGCTGAGGCACCCAAGCAGCAAGATGTGCCATCTGCCAGCCCCATCACATCTCCCACAAATCCCTGGGGACATCCCCTAGCATCCCCTTCCTCCTTCCCACTAAGCTCCCACTGAGCACATCCCAGCTCCCATTTCTTTGGACAACCTGTTCTGCAGGTGACAACAAATATATTTTGTTCCCTCCAGAAGCAGGTTGCTGAGAAGGGCTCTGATGTAAACTATGTTGATGCCTTATCTGGCTACCTAGAAACAGAGACTAGACAGGAATAAGGGAATAAAGGAGGTATTTATTTGAAAGGCCTTCCAAGGTTACACCCTGCAGGTCCGGAGGCTCCCCTGCCTCAGTGGATCCCAAGAAGGATGACAGGTCACGAGTTCTTTGCACTTTTATAGGTTTGGTCCATTTGCATATCAGCATAAATTTGCCAATTAAAACTTTAGCTAATGATGTCATTTCCCCAAGCTTGCCCCCCCACTTCCCAAGATGAAAATTTACACTTTTGGGCCTAGGACGGTCTGGGTGTCCTTGGAGAGCGAGCTGGAGAGGCTTTGTTATGTGTGTCAGCATAGGAGAGCAGCAGCTAACGAGGTACAAAGAACTTCAGAGTTACACTGGGCAGTACAGAATTTGAAAAAATATAAAAGTTAAAACCTAAGGCATCAATGTGACCCCTCCCCAAAAGCAACAAATTAGGATGACAGATAAAGGAGACCCTATGAATTGAAATTGATTTTTTTTTTGCAGGCACAGTGCTTACTAAGATCTAGCAGATAATAGACAGATGGGAAATTATTCTTTCTGTAAACATTGGAATTGGCCAGAAAATTTTGACACCAAAAAAAATCCTCCAGTAAAATCCCAAACGAATATTTTTTTTTTTATTTTATGACAAACATTAACAAATATCACAATGGGTCCTTTTATAGTTTCTAAATACATTTACTGTGAGCCTCAGACAACATTATCATACTGAATAAAACATAAGTAATCTGTCTTTACAACCTGGAATGACTGATACAATACCTGCTTTTCCAAATCTGTTGAATCATGTATGAAGTCTTATACTGAATGAAGGAAATGTACACTTCTGTCTTGTGGTGTCTATGAGAAGAAAATGTAAACCAGAGGGACACACTCAGAATAATTGCTCCTGTGAATTTTATCTAAGTGAATTAAGAGTGAAGAAGGCTATCAGCAATATTCATCTCCTGAAAGTCACCACAGGAGCAGACATTTTACAGGCTAGTGGAGGCCTCTGGTTTGTCGATCTCCAGATCCCCACCCATGTACTGTCACCCAGGCCCTCCAAGCCCACGTTGTGCAGGTGTGGCCAGACCAAAGGGGATGTACTGGGCTTGTATTTACACAGAGAATGTCATGGGCTGTGCACATGCTCCCAAGTACTGCAGGTGCAATGTGTCTACACCACTGTCCGCACCATGGCTTAGATCCAGCAGCCATTTAAATGCTAAGAAAAAGTGTGTCTCCAGCATAATTATTATTGATTAGCAATTATTTGATCTTCAGCCACATTAGATTATACTGATGACTTCATATGTAGACCATAGAACTGCCAAAGATGCTAAGGCTTTTTTTCCCTACAAGAAATCAAAATTGATAATGTACATCAGTTTCGCTTCCCATGCTAATCCTGGCACAGTTTATTATCAGAGCAGTAATTTTTTAGTAATCTCAATAGGTTGGGTGTCTTCTTATTTTGCAATGTTTTTGTCTTATAAGTGTTCCAGTAAATAGCTGTACATGTACAAGCATGAAGGTCTATGTAAGATAATTAAACCTGCACATTCAGCAGACTTTATTTTTTTACAGCACCTTGATAAAATATTTAAGCACAGAGAACTTCAACAGAAACTGGTGGATGCCAAGTTGGAACAGTCTCAGGAAATGATGAAGGAAGCCGAGGAGCGACATCAGAAAGAAAAGGAATATGTACCTATCCTTCTAATTTGTCTGTCTTTTATCTAACTTTAGGCCAACACAAGCTCTGCATGCAATTTCAGTCATATATTGGTTCTTCAGGTCCAGTCTAGGGTACAGTAGCAGAAAAGTTTTTATAGCTACCATCAATGCTCAGGGCAAAGGACCAGCCTCTGGAAGGCTGCTTTTATTGGCATTTACAGTTTTAGAAGCACACTCTAACCCAGTTAGAGCCCAGGCTGCTCTGCTCCAGCTAAGTCACTGTTACTGTGCAGCTGGTGCAGCCTGATGTTGGGTCAGGTGATGCCATTAGTTTTCAGTTTTCTCTGATATTTGATACTCCATCTCCCCACACAATAAATGCACACATCTAAACCATCAGAGAGGAGACCAAGAATGTGGGATTGAAGTGAAATGGCTGAAGGCTGCAATATCCCCAGGTTCAAAGCCTCCCCAGGCATCCTGCCATGGGTCCAGTTTTGCCAGAGGAGGAGTCCACAGGAGCCACTTGCTCTGACAAAGCCTCCCCTTCTCTGTTTACTTCCCTATATCGGTTTGCCAGTGCCTCTTTCAGGCAGACAGCACCTTTATCTGCTCTTCCTCCCTTTCTGGAGGAGGGGACATCTCTAGCAAGGGGACAGGGAAAAGCAGGTCCAGGAAGGATGTTCCCCGCAGGCACAGCTGGGATGGGAGGAGGACACTCCTCCATCTGTAGTCTCACACGTTTTGTGACTCAATCAGATTAAAATTAATTTTCTCAGACTGCCTGGTATTTTCACAGAAATCCTCACATCTACAATGGATCAGAGTTCAACGCTGGCACTTGGTCCCTCTTCTCAGTGGAGGTAGCAGCTCTCAGAGGGAGTGACAGTCTCTCATCAGCTGGAAGAAAGCTTTAGTTTTTACTACTCCTCCAGCTAACTCAAGAGCAGAGTGAGAAAGCTCTAAAGAGAGGACATTATCCCTTTCCCGTATCTGGGAACAGATATATTAGCACAAGTCTAGCTAATGAGCCTCTTAAAATATGGATGAAAATGTGGGGCTCTAAGCCCTGTTGTTAGAGCACAAGGGAAACACAGCATACACCTCATACAAAAAACAGCCCATAAGAGCATTTATTCTCTCTCTCTGCACTGATCTTGCACCTGGAACACCCACTCCTGATCAGCTTTACTCCCAGCTAAAGAGCAAGGGTGAAAAGGAGCTGGGGCTTCTCTGTGCAGATCTGCCTATCACTGCATGACAATTTGTAGTCCAGCTGACTTATTCCCTTTCGCTCTGAAACCTACATAAAGCGAAACCCCAAAATTTCATTCATGACTGTTGATTCTTGGCAGATTTAAACTCCAATAAACATGTCCAAGAAATCACTTAAAATGGCAAAGCAAATATGGGCTGACTTTACTGCTGTCACTGGAAGTTATGCTACTGAGTACCAGATTTCAGAAACTGGGGGAAAAAACACCCTCAAAACAGAAGATGCAAAAGACCAGGCATTGGTTCTGTGGAAAACTGGCATATATAGCCTTGTGTCAATGACCTTTCTTTCTGCATCTCTCAGAACATGAGTTTTAGGCCTGCTTGTCAGTTGTGACTGTCCCTGTTTTAGCCAAAACTTCTTTCTGTGTATTATTCAGAGCTGGTATGCAGTTCTGGATACTACCAAAACTGGTAGTTTTGGTATTTTCATTTCTTTGAAAGCACTGAAAGTCATCACTGTCTACAATTGGGAGTGGAAGATTTTCTTTTTGGCTTTGCTATGTGTATGAAATAACAGGTTTGAAAACACGCTACAAAACCTTTACGCAGTGGGTGTATAATAGTATGCACAGTGTACAAAGAATATTTTTCCCATTGTCCAAATTAATGCTTAAAAATCCTGTCCTTGAGGTAGGCTGGTGAGGTATGGCTAACATCACCTCCAAGCAAGGTAGATTTAGCTGCAGAATTTAAGGCCAAAAGCCATGCAATGAGTCAAGGCATAATTAAGCATGTCGTGATTCATCGCAGGTAGCCAAGCACCCAGAGAGGTGGCCTACACTTGGCTCCCACCTCCATCCTATTGATATGCTCTTAGTCCCACCCACCCAGCTATTGTGCTAGGGTCTGTGGGAGTAATGTATATACATGTATGTATGAAATCAAAGTGCTTTTGATGGAGTTTTCTCACTCAGCTGTAACTCTCTCCAGCTCAGTAACATGCAAAGTTAGAACAGCTTTCAGAACCTTTCTCTCCATAGAATTTTCTCATCCCTGTGCATAACCTTTGCTGCAGGATTTTGCAAATGTTCTTAAATGAAAATTATTATATTCTTTTATCTATTTGATTATTCTTTGAAGGCTCACTTTGATTCCTTCCCATACACTTCTTCCATGTGGGAATCTTTGCCCCTATGCAAAACTTCTTTATTTTTCAATTTTTATTATGGGGTTAGGGTTAGGATTAGTGTTAGGTTTTGGGGTTAGGGGTTAGGGTTGGGGTTAGGAGGTTAGGTTTAGGCTTAGGCTTAGGCAAAGAGAGATGTCCCCTCTTGCAGAGTCTGTACTCCTCAAAAGGAGGTCATCTCATTTCTTGCACCATTCACTCTACACATCCATTAAAGGATGCGATTCCAAATTTAATCACCGATGGTTCATAATGTGTGGCTTTCATAGAGGGACAACTTCACCCAAGGATACTATTTTACCACCATCCTGCAACTGGTCAGCACTTCTTGGTCTTTCTCTCCCCAATACCAAGCATTTTTAGCAGTCATAATAAAAACTTCAATGTGCATTTAATTGCAATTTAAAATGTCTGTGGCTTTCAAGTGTATGACTGCAAGGTATTGATCATACCTTGGAATAATTGGAATTTACTGAATCTGACAGTAAAACGGGAAGCTTAATTTTCATTAAGCCAGCCCCTGTGACTGTCTGGGCCTCCAGCAGTTATCATAGCTCTAATAATAGAGTGTAGCATCACCATGCTTCACTAAAGTGCTGCTCTGTAAACACCACATGCAATATTTATTCATTTCTTGATGCTTCAGCCTCCTTGTTACCACTTCATAGTCTATTAATAAATGTATCAGTTCTGATTCATTTTCTCCCAGCTTGGTGTTTGCAGATGACCTCAGGCTGCATAAGAATGCATGCTAATTTGAGCAAGCCTCTCTGTGGCTTGCTTCCATTACAGAAGAGTTTTACTCTTGGATTTTTACCGACTTCAGAAGCTATGTGGGTCAATAAGAGAGAGAGATTTCATTAAGAGGAGAAAGAAGAAATATTTCTTTGCCTTCTCTGTCCATCTGTTGTGCTGTAGCCAAAGACAGGGTACAGGAGGTGGGTTCTTTTCATTATTCCAGTCACATTGGGTATGGAGGTAAATCTAGCTGAGATTAAAGCAATATAGATAAAAGCCCAGTTCTTGGAAGTAATGATTGGCATAGAGACTGGGTAGCTCTGAAGGTTTTCAAAGCACTTTTCATTTAAACATTCAAACCCTATAAATTCTAAAAAACACTCTAAAAAAGTAGATATCAAAGAAAGGTGAAACTTAAAAATCCAGATTTCATCCAAACTTTAAAAAAAATTGATTTTTTTTTACATATGTAAAGCATACCCTCTTCCAAGAAAATAAATGAATGAACGGATGCTCATTTAACCCATACCAGCTCTTTTTACGGGCTATGGCACAACCTTGAAATTTTAATCAACAAGATCTGAATTCAAGAACTTGATTCATCTCCATTGAACCAAACATCAAATAAAATTCTCAAAATATATATTAAGAATCAGGTATAAAACAAATACAACAGGGCATTTCTTCATAATTGAGCTTTAAAACATTCTTGTCTAGGAAAATTTAGATGGCAAAAATTCAGTGGGTCCAAATCAAAAGGGAGAATTGATGGAAGAAATATTTTTCTAGAGCTAATATAGATATGTTTACATGTGCCACAAGTCTAATTCAGATAGTCTCTGTGCCACAAACCGCTGAAGGCAGTCAGCATTTACGGTTTATCCTCAGCTCTTTTACCAGGTGGTATTTGCATAGTTTACATGTGTTATTTCCAATAAAATGGTTAGAATAAAAATTTTTAACGGGGATCAAATACATTTTCTGCATGTGTTTCTACTCACCTTTCATTTCCAGTACAAGTACAATCCACTGACGTACACAGTCCCTTTAATTTTCAATATATCTTCAGAGCCCAGCTGTGCTATTTTAAATACAATTTACAGTACAATTTAAGTACAATTTAATCCAACAGAGCAAAATCCTGTGGTAAAATAACTTCTTTATGTCTCATTTTTCAAGCTATCATTAGCATTCTTTTTCTAGAATGTATTTGGCCTGAATAATAAAACACTTTATAAATGTTTGGTAGACAATAGGGACATTTCTTTAACACTTAGGTAAATGTTTCCTGCTTTCAGGTTAAACCAATTGCTAAAATACTACTGTGTACTTTGGAAATGCTGACTCAGAACTGTAGCTAGGAAAGGTCTCTGCACACTTCATTGCTACAGTTCATTCAGCCTCCACCAATCCTCCACCTGCTCTGTCTGCAGCCTGCGTGCCAGAATGTGATTTTGCCAAATATCTTGGAGTAGGAAATCACACCTTCCCAGAAGCAGCCAGGAAAGAAACTGCAGTCAAGCTCCTCCTGGGCTGCCTATTAACCTGAGACATTTATCACCATGAGCTGGAATTCTTCACTTGTCAATGCAAACAGAGCCCAAAGATAACACACAGCAGTAAATGTATGACATTTACTATGCACTGGCTTTCTGAAAACTCACAGATTTTTTGAGGCAGGTCTGACTGTGACCATATCCACATGCTAAGTTGTGGTCATTATTGCAAAAGAAAGTTTGCCATTCACTGGAGAGTAGGAATTTGGCTGGAGCTGTGCTGAAATGAACGTGCCAGAAAGTATCACAACCTTACACTAGAAGTCTGGTGAAGATATGGTTAAATACCACACTTTTTATAGCCTACTGTACTGCACACTTAATTCCAAGTAGGTTTTGAACTCCTATTCAAATATGCCTTTGGAACCAAAATAGCCTGTCCTGTGTCTCGGGATAACACTAAATACTGTCTTACCTAACTGCTCTACCTATATTCACCTGAATGTTAGATCACTCCTTATCACGTAACATGAGTAGCTGGAGGATGAGGATTTCCAACTGATAAACTAGGGACCTAACAATTTTCTCTCTGTTGCCCAAAACACAGCTCCTGAACCAAGCTGCAGAATGGAAGCTCCAGGCCAAAATGTTAAAGGAGCAAGAGACTGTCCTACAGGCACAGGTGACGTAGGAGAGGTGATTGCATGGTGTGCCTTTGTTTGCCAGTTTTTAACCCATGAGGCACATTCCAGGTAAAGTATCCAAACTACTTTCTGTGTATTCCTTCTAGCCTCATTCTACATCCCATAGGCTATTGCAAAGGAAGCAGGTTATTTTCAAGCCAACTGTAAGGTAATGCCCATACTGCAAATCATATGCAGTAATGCAAATTATACTCTGACACGGGGGTTGTTTAGTCTAAAGAAGAGAAGAGAAGGCCCTTTTGCAAACTTTTGGTATTTAAAAGAGGTTTGTAAAGATGGAGAGGGCCTTTGTGCCAGGGCATGTGATAGGACTATGGTTAACAGTTTTAAAGTGAAAGAGGAGAGATTTATATGAGATAAGAGAAAGAAATGCTTTGCTGGGAGGATGGTGAGACACTGGAAAAGGTTGCCCAGAGAAGTTGTGGATTTCCCATTCCTGGTAGTGTTCAAACCCAGCTGGATAGGGCTTAAAGCAACCTGGTCAGTGGAAAGTGTCCCTGCCTAAGGCAGGAGGATTGGACTACGTGATCTTTAAAGGTCCCTTCCAGCCCTAATCATTCTATAGTGCTATCAATTTATATCCATCAATTTATATCCATCAATTTATATCCATCAATTTATGAGTGTTTATAGTAATCAACCACAGAACAATCAATTATTCACCATAACTACCCTTCAGGCAGGTTTCTAATACAGCAAAGTGCTAAAGTACATACATATCAGGAAACATGATTACCAAACTGGATATATGTTTGGTACTCGAACACAAACATATATGGAAATATGCTGTGCCCATATGCTTTCCTAGTCTGGGGTGCAAAAGCAGCATTTTCATTAACTTTAGCAGGAATTCTGTCTACTAAGGGCTTATAGAAAGGGGTCTCTAGGATTTTAGTCCTTAATTGTATTTGAAACTTTCAATAAAATAAAATTACTAGCCAAAATTACACCAGATTACTCCAAGCTAGACTGAAAGGCAATAAAACCAAGAAATAGGCAGAATATACTACACTTTGGGAGCAATGAAATAATCGACCTTTAAATAGTCAAGTGAGCCCTTGAACCGATGAATGAGAACACTAGATGTCATCAAAAAGGGAGAGCATCCATATATTTTTCTAGATATAAAAAACAGTTATGTAGATTTATCTTCCTTGACCTATCTGTGAGAAAGATTCCCCCCCAGCAGAACCTTGAGGGGGATGGTGTCAGTCAGTCAGCCCCTCTTGCAGCTGCCAATCTCCTCACCCATCAGGAAGTGCCCTCCTAGCCCTTGCTCACAGTTAATCATACAGTCTAGTTGTCCCAGCTTTTCTCTTGCAGATGTTCTAACTGCTACATGTTGAGGAGTCAAGAAATGCCAGTGTTAAACTGATAACCTGGAAACAAGCCAAGAGGGGTTTAGTTTTTCATGTGTTTTTTCAAAGGCTGAGATAAGCCAGTGGCACACCGAAGAACATCATATAAACTGCTGCTGACAATAGTTTGACAGGTTCTGCAATCAAACCTCAAAGGCCTCCAACTGAGTCTGTCCTGACTGCAAACCTGCTCCCAATTTTCTCAGAGTGGTTTTAATTAAAATTTCATGTTCAACCAGAAGAAAAAAAATTATGCAGCAGACCTCTGTAGCCAGTTTAATGAAACTGGAGGTATTGATAGAATATATTAGGCACACATTTGAAACAGAAGAAGTGATTTTGGAAATCACAGTCAAACAAGTGTGTAAAGGCATTGAGAATGCATGTGCCCCTTGCAGATTTGTGCAGACAAAAATTAGGTGATTCACTTCCTGAAACGAAACATGCAGTTGAGTGTGTTGCTCAGGTGTGAGAGCTCTGTCACTTACACATAAGCCTCCATTCGGAATTACTGGGAATAATAACATTATCAGTATTATTTTTTTAAATTTTTATTATTTCTGGTATGGTAGCACCAAGGGGCCTCCCTCATGGACCAGATGCTATTATGTGGGGTGTTTTGCAAGTACAGAACAGAAAGAGCATAAAGAGCTCCTTGATGCAAACAACACAAACTAATAAATAGATATTATGCCCCATCCCTGGAAGAGTTCCAGGACAGGTTGGATGGGACTTTGAGAAAACTGGTCTAGTGGAAGGTGTCCCTGATCATTGCAGGGATGGTCTTTGGGGTCCCTTCCAACACAAGTCTTTCTATGATTCTGTGATTAACAGAGGAACAGATGCTTGGGAATTTATGAGAAGACATTGGGTCAGTGAGATAGGGAGAAGCCATAATATAACCTTCACAGTGAGATATCACTCTATTTCGGAGGAGGTGATGAACACCCACTGCTTCCTTGAGCTGGAAGGCACTGGGGACATCCTGTTCATGCCATCCTGTCTCTGGGTGGCACAATGTGCCTGAGACAGCCAAATCCAGCGCTCCAAATGGTGACAGGGATCTGGCACCATCTGAGGGGGTACACCCAAACTGTGAGGCTGCTTCATAGGATGCTGCATGCTCTCCCCAGGCATGATGTTTAGGAAGACTATTTTAGGTTCACACTTTGGAACAAAATAAAAATATAGAAGTCAGTCGAGACCTTTAAATTTTGCAAGCTGGCACAGTGCAACCACTAGGCCATGGCAGCCGAGAAGAACATAACAAGGCCAAAGGGGTGTCCCCATTGTAGCACCCTCTCAGCATGGCAGTGCTGAGGTGACCCCCATTTCCCAAGGCCTTGCATTCACATCAATGCTGCCTCTGCCCTCCCTGCCCACACAGTCCTGCTGGATGCAGCAAGGGGGTCCTTGTCTCCCTGACCTCAGAGCACAGGTGCATGCTCTTAGCGAGTGACATCTCTCACAGCCTGTTCCCACCCACTATGAAAACATTCATTTATTATTCAGTTTTAAATTGCAGAAGCTATTCTTGGTGCTTTGGTGCTGCCTAGGGCCCCAGCTGAGGTCAGAACTTGCCTGTTCAAACGTCAAAGGTTTTTGACCTAATTAAACAGTATGCAAAAATTGGAAGGGAAAGCAGAGACAGAATTGAGGTGAGTTTTTTAAAAACAGATCTGGGCTAGGAGCCTCAGTTCTCTGACTCCCATCCCTGTTCCATCACCTGGCTTTGGGATGCTCAAGCATTTCCCCTTAGAGCTATGATATCTCTTCCAAATGTCAGTATTTCACTGATACACTTGGTATCAGTGTCCCACTTAGGCTAGGGAACTTGGGCTGCTAAGACAAATCCCTCTGAGCTTTGGTTTGTGCCTAGGTCACAGCTGTGGCTACAGCCTTGTATAAATACAGACATGCAAGCTTCACATCAGCTAGCTCTGATATTGGCACCAAAAAAAACCAAAACCAAAACCAAAAAAAAACAAACCACCAAACCAACCAGAAAAAGCCAAAAACAAGAAAATCTTACAGAAAAACTAACCTCAGATCTTTAGAACACTTGTTCCCCCACAACAAATGACGATTTTAGATACAAAAAAAAAAATGTAATAATGAAAAAATACAGCCACAGATGAACTTTCACATGGCTGCCAGGTATAAACTGATAGCAAAATAAGGAGCCCTGGTAGTCTGAAATGCTGCCACATTGCTACAGAACTTTCTTTTGCTCTGCTTCACGAAGTGATGTGAAACTGGCAGAAGAGGCTGGCTGTGGATGGCTTTCTCTGTCTTTGTTGGCCGTGCCTACAGCTGCAGTCCAAAACAGAGCTGAAAATGTGCCCTCTTTGGCTTGCTCAAGCTCTGGTGCAGGGATGCATCTTGAAGGAATCCAGTGCAGAATCACGGCAGTGTGAAAGTGAAGGGTGGGCTTTGTTTACATGCCAAATAACATGGAAAGTGAGCAGTGACACTCCTCTTCAACAGGGGAGTCCAGTGAAGCACATCAAACACCGCCTGTGCAGCTCCTGGCCACAGCCTGAGCCATCAGGGGGAAAGATGGAAGAGGGGGACTGAAGCATGATGTGGGGATGCCTTTCCCCCAGCTCACTTGGACTTCAAAAGCACCATAGCCAGGGCAGCACCCAGGTCCCAGCGTGGACGGAAGAGTAATCCACAAGGCAGGTGAACAGCCAGGCAGTATTGATATCCTGTCAGGGCTGAAACCCCAAGGTTAAAGCTGGGGTTTGGGGATGTCTGCATGGTGAAGCAAGTCTTAGAGCTCAGGCACAGCTCTGATCACGCTGGCTCTTACCTTGAGTTAATCCCATTGAATGATCCTGCACAGCATCAGTGGTTGGACCAGCTCAGGTTGGTCCTTGCCCATGGACGTAGGCCAGGGATCAAACGAAGGAAAATGTTTTCAGAAGTCTTGATATCTACAGAATTACTTTTTTCCTGGGCACTCTGTATAGAGACACCACAGCTGCAACGTTCAGGAGAATAGGGCATCCCTAATTCCCAGGGCCTTTTAAAATCAGTTGTCCGACTCTTTCTATTCTTACTCAGTTTACCTTTCTGCAATGGAGGAATCATAGTAGTTTGCAACCATAAAAAAATGCATAGAGTTTCTGTTCCCTGATGTTTGTGCTTCATGGTCTCCAAACAGAAGCTAATTTCCATGTCCAAACACAATACTTATTTTATTATCTTCTACCAAAGTAGAAGTTCACCATCCTGGACGTTCTGAAATTACTGAGGGTTTTTTTTTCTCTCTGTTAATACAGATCACTCTCTACTCTGAAAGGTTTGAAGAATTTCAGAAAACATTGACCAAAAGCAATGAAGTGTTTGCCACATTCAAACAGGAGATGGAAAAAGTGAGTAGAAGCTCATGCCTGAACTCTGTAATTGATACTTTCCTTTTAGATTTTGATATTTCTCACTGTAATAATTCTACCTGAGATTGGACCATTTCTACACATTTTGAAGAATAATCTCATCAACATTGAAAGGACACACTCAGCCACAACTGACAGCAGGTTAGATTTCAGGTCTGCAAGCTGAACAGCAGAAAGGAGAGCAGAAAGCTCTCAATTTTAGCTAAAACTGGAAATGCCTGGAAGAATAAACATTTTACCTAAAATCTAATGTGGTGGCTGGGTACAGATCCCTAAGACATACCAGAGGGGGAGTCTGGAGGTACATTTATCAGACCATGTTCCCAGGAGTGACTAGAACATTCTGGGTGACTGACACTGGTACAGAGAGTCTGACATAGGCTACACATCTTTCTACTGAAGCATGTAGGCAGAGCTGAAACCCACCAACCCCTTTCCACCATATAGAAACAATCCAACAGACTGTTTCCTTGCAACTGGGGTTCTTATTTCCTGTAATGAATGGGAGTTAAAACCCCACTCACATCCACATGGTGTACCTGCTTTCGAAATTAACAGTGGTCTGCTCTGCCACCAAGGCTCAAAATCCTCATGCCCTGATCCCAGCAGCCTCTAGTGATGCTTCACAGAGAGTTCTGTCTCTGTGCAGAAAACCAAAGGGAAAATGGTGCTATTTAGCTAGTGGTGTGTTTTGGAGGTAGTATAGAGGGATGACTAATCCAGGGGGAACTTCCCTGGCCTTGATGGCTCAGAAGAGCCCATCTTTAACTTCCCAGCAATCTAACACTGTGGTCTGATAAAGAGGCAAACAGATTCCACTGTTTCTTTGCCTTTTGTTTTTGTGGTAGTTTGTATACTGGAAGTTGGCTATAATCAACTGGTCCTACTTTTGGGACTACAGACTAGAGGTTGAAAGTTATATAGCAGCTACTTAAAATGAAATCCATCCCTTAACATGAATTATTACTTAGCACAGACATTACAGCTGCTGGTAGCAGAGTTATGAGTAGGGCCAAAGACTTGAATAAAGGGGCTGCCCTAATTTCATCTGCAGCATGGAATTTCTATTGTGATTCAGCTTTTCTTCCTGATTCTATAGATGACAAAGAAAATGAAGAAGTTGGAAAAGGATACTGCTACATGGAAATCCAGGTTTGAGAACTGTAACAGAGCATTACTGGACATGATTGAAGAGGTGAGCAGTTTTTCCCATCTCAAGATGCATCCTTTTCCCCATGTAGAGCTTTAACTAGGAGATGAGATAACCTGAAACTGCCAGAAGTCGGTGAAAAATTTCTTCTTGAATGCAAGGGTCTCTCTTTCAAGCTACCTTGATAATTGGATGTCTTTAAAGAAAAAACAATCCCAGCTGCTAGGGCTTTTAGATTGTGCAGGCATTCACTACATCCATAAGAAACTGAATTATGTAACTCTGAATTTTAAGTGCTCTAAATTGGGTGATTCTTAATGCTCTCCCATAGAAGTAAATTGGCATTAGTTCACTTCATGCTACTTTCTGCATAAGAGCATCCGCCCAGGGAATTAATGTGTTCTAGCTAATGAACTTCAAAATCACGCCTTTCATTAACTTCCTGTGTAGTCAAACTATAAGAGTCAAAAGCAAGTACTGTGTCTCACCATACTTTTAAATGTGCTCTCCCAGGGGCATTGCAAAGGAAGTTCATAAGCACATTGGAACTCATTCAAAGAAGATAAGAGGCTGCCTGAAGTTTCACCCCAAACAAATGCTGAACTTGGACCAGATCTTTCTGGTTTGCTTTGTAGCTCTGTGCTATTGCTACTTCTATTTTTATGGATTTCTGTATATCTTGTTTCCTCACCGGGTGTAGAAAATGTTCCAATTTGGGATGCTCTCACCCAGAAGCAAGATAAACAAAAAATATAAAGCAGCTTGTTTTCCTCCAAATTCACACCCATACCTACCAAAAGTCCAAGTAAGCTTTCGGATGCTTATCTGTATGGACATCCACTATGCTTTTCCATCTCTCCAGATCATCAGCAGGTATTCCTGCAAATATATTTGAGTGAAATTGATTTGAATATATATGCAGAATGTTAATACACTGTAGTTACAGGGATGAATTTCCTCTTGAAGCTTTCCAAAAGACCATAGTTATTGAAGAGCAGTTGGTGAAAGCCAGACACCTGGTAGCATCCTCTGAGGGCTGCTTAGATCTCAAATTATTTCCTAGTTGCCAGTTCCACTAATGAATTGCATGCACCGAACCTGAGCCTGTACCTTTGCCTGATGTCTTTGACTATAGAAAGCCATGAGGTCCAAGGAATATGAGTGCTTCATGCTGAAAATCCAGAGGCTAGAGAACCTTTGCCGTGCTCTGCAGGAAGAGAGGAATGAATTGTACAAAAAAATAAAGCAAGCACAGTGCCCAGAAGAGGTGAATGGAAACAGCATCTTAGAAGAAGAAGAAGAAGAAGAAGAAGAAGATGATGCTGATACAACCCCTTCCTCCTCTGAGCAGGCAAGCATTGAGCTGCATGAGAGTGACAAGAGGATGCTGAAGCAGCTGGCTGAAGCTTTCAGGGTGTCCCACAAGGCAGAGGAGTCCCTCCCAAGCAACAGCAGCAATCCAGAGACCTGTGACACTCAAACATGCAGTGCCGTCCTGGTGCCAGAACCCCCTGCTCCTCTCATTCCACCTTCAGAGGCTGGGAATTGCTATGAGCAGCCCAGCACGAGCACGCCAACACCCACTGAACACACACCAGCTGCCACTGAAAGTATGACAGTGGCCACTGAGAACGTGTTAAAGCCCACCAAAAGCATGCCCTCACTTCTGGACAGGGTACCAACACCCACAGAAAGTGTGCCAGTGCCTCCCGAGAGTGTGCTAGTACCCACTGGGAATATGCCAACACCCACTGAAAGCATGCCAGCAACCCCCGAAAATGTGCCAACACTCACACAAAACACACCCACTCCCCTTGGGAATACGCCAGTACCCATCCAGTGTCCACCAAAAGCTGCAGAATGTGAGGGTGACCAAGGAGATAGATCTGTCCAAGGTCAGCCTGCAAAGCAAACAGGGGACACAGACATGGAAGCAGTGGATTGAAGACACCATGTGTCCAGGCTTGTCTTCTGCAAACCAGAGCTCCGCTTTGTCCTCTAAATTGATAACTTTTTTTTTTAAAAGAAACAATAATTGGTTCCTAAAACACACTCACGTATCTGTATGCAAATGTACTTTGCTACCACTACCCAGTAATAATGGGTCTGCCAATTTTGCAGTCCTTCATCTGCTTGAAGTATAATATTTCCTTAATGACATGAAAATACAATGAAATCACAGGATAGTTTTTTTCCAGGCATGATGAGTCATCTCATTCAGCAAAATATTTTTAGTGTTGCAGTACCATGTTTCAAAAACCATTGCAATTCTCATGCATGTATTTAAAGACTCGCGATTAATTCTATCTATTTGTTTTGACATTGCATAAAAGATGGCCTACTTGGACACACAGTGATTTTAATAAATGAGGTGAAAGGAATCTGTAATTACAAAATAAAATAGTGAAACTATAAATGTGGTCAGCCATATCCAAGGAGTGGTTCAACAACCAGAGGTGTATTTTTCAACAAGGAAATGACCACTCAGCACTGTAGCCTAAACACTCACAGGCTTTCAGCCTTACCTTCCACTTGTCTTTTCTGCTCAGTGTTCTAGAATGGGTTTTGTTTTCAACAGAACTATAAGGAAAGGGAAAATATCTTTTCTAGACTTCCTTAAAATAACTGAAAACAACAACAATTTTCAAACTGATGGCGATTCCCAAGGTAGGGGTCACAACACTCTGTCTACATACAACAGAAAACTGCTACATTATCATAGTATTCAAAATCACAAGCCCAGCAGTGGTGATCATGCCTGTTTCTAGCTCACAAATAAGATCAGAAATTCTGGTTGCAGATCCCACTTTCTAGGCAAGGAGCAGAAAGCAGAGGGGAAGGTACCACGATGTATTCCAGAAGAATAATCCTGAGATCATGCTTCTGGATGGTGCTGTCCTTCCCAGTTACAGCCACATGAACCACAACTTCCTCCTGGCACTGCTGCACGTGCTAATGCTCCCAGGAGAAGGATGAGGACACTTGCCTGTCACCCCATTCTGGAAGCAGAGCACAAGTCAATAACCCAGAAGCAAAGAGGAACCAGGAAAGCAGGAATCCCTCTTATGGACACCTCTAGGGGCTGGCTACATTCTCATCCCCTTTCTTGTCTAACTGGCTCTTCCCATCTCCCTGCCAACAACTATTCCTTAATAACCTTGTCAGAAACTGGTTTATTCTGGTGCCAAGAACAGGCATGACGAAGGAAGAAGGAAAAAGAGGGTACCTACCCAGACAACTCTACAGTCTCAGGCAAGCAGAGTAAGCAGGCTTTTTGAAGGAAAGTTTAAAAAATCCTGTGAGCACATTCCTTGTTTCTCATCTCCTTCCTCTGAATTCCCTCCAGGCCTTTCAGAGCCTGAGCTGGATAGCTTAAGAATTTGAAAACGGCAATTAAACAAGATGTTTAGAGGTTGGAAAGGGAAATATTACAATCAAAGAAACCCATGTTTATAGACAGATCCCAAGAAGACCCTGAAGACAAAGTGACTCATTAAAGCCAAAGCTGAAATACAGGTGAACCAAGAGGAAAGATGTCATCTTTGGCAGACCATGGGAAACAGTGGCCACAGAGTCCTTCCACCATGCCACCCTCCTAAAACAGGGTTTGAATCTTTGCTTACTGCCAACATGTTCCATACCCTGGTTAAATATGTCTGTGCTCTGCTTGGTCCAGCCTTTTCCGAGCTAACCCTTGGAGTACACAGAGTGTAAGTTGCAACAGCGTGTTTGGATATGGCCTGCAGCTATTATCAGTACAGTTTTCAAATGTGAATGCCTTATGTCAGATAACAGGACCTACAGGATTTATCTCATGTCTTTAATCATCTGAAAGTAGATAATGTGAGTCGTAGTTATCTTAAGCTCCTTTTATAAGCAGTGGAGAAAAAAAGGCATTTTTTGAGGAGAAGTTATCTCATTATAAGACTGGAATTCAAGTCACAAGGAATTACTTTCTCTCTGAAGATGATATTTCTCTTCAGATTCTACAGCCAGTCTAAGACAACTAATTTAAATTTAATATGCCTACTGTTAGATATCTAAATTAGGCAATTAGGAATCCCATCAAATATTCAGATTCAAAGCCCTAAGTGAATGGTCATCTCTCAAAACCAAGCCAGTTATGTGCCTGTGAAAACATTAATCTATAACAAATCTTTATCCTAAAACAAAAAGTTATACTCACCTGATACACTTTTCTTAGTTTCCATTGACTTACATTGGTAGAAATATAGTTTCCATTACAAGTTTTGTTTGTTGTTGGGGTGACTTTTAAAATTAATGCAATTTAAGTACTTGTTAATGTTCTGGGGGTTTTAATTCTTGGTCTTGTTTGATTCTGTTGCCATTTTAGTAACTACCTGCATGAAACCACTTCTTTTTATTTAAACAAGCCCTTCTTTTTCCTCAAATAGTCTTCAGCTGTTGATGTTTTCTTATACATTCAAATATTCAATTCAATAATAATGGCCTTGCAACTTTAGGTTGGTTCCATTTTGCATAATCATTACAGTCACATCTTTAATTATGTAATTGATGTCTCATACTTTCCAAATTCAGCAAGCAGAGAGACAAGGATCCTGCAGATAAAAACTTCCTACATAGTTATGATTTATTCTTACAGCATCATTCCTCATGAATAAATACACAGCCTTCTGGGAAAATTACTCCCACTCTATTCCACCTTCCTCATTTTTGCCCTTGTAATTCTAACACTGCACTCACATACCTGCAATTCCTATTGCTATGAGTTTCTCTCACATACCTGTTGCTTCTCTTCTTTAATACCATGTACCAACTGCATTTATCCCAGCAGTTTCCTGCTCATTTTCAGTGCTCACATACTGAAAGCACAGGAGAGTGACCTTCACAGATTTCAGTTTCAGCATTTGGCTTCATGTGTTTACAAGAGATGGGAATTGTACGGAAAATTCTGGCTGATCCCAGGCTGCATGGAGCATTTAGAGGCAAATTGTGGAGATAGTTTATGTGTAATCTCATGGTCTGTAAAGCTGTGGAAGACTGGAGTACTCTCATAGATGTAGAAAATCTGTAAAATTTAACCTGTTCATCATCCACTGCATTAGACTGGAAGATTAAATCACCATGACCATTACAGGTTCCTTTGTGCTAACCTTCATTCTCTCATTCTTCTTCAATATTAATTCCTGGCCTCCCTTGCTGTTTTCTTCCTCTGGTACCCAATATAAAACTGACTCTGCACAGTATCAGTGTCCTTGTGAAAAGCCTTTGGGATAGCAGTTTGCACAACAGCTCTGCTGCACTTCCCTCAGGTGCCTCTGCACTCAAGCTACAGAAACCCACAACACTTCTGTGGTCACCTGGAGGCAGCAAATGGCAGTGAGATGTGTCTCCCCAGTGTTCATCATTATCATCATTATTCTACTAATCTGGCAGTCTCATCAATCCTGGTATGTTCTGTGGTTGCCTCCTTCAGTCTTACTTTTATTTCACACAGTTATTCCTTAACCTTCAGGCACAAATTTGGGGGTGAGGAAAGGTGGTGATGGTAGCTAATTCTTCCTTACTAAACCCATCCACTGCTGCACTGCTTCCAAACCAGCACATGTCTTTATTTGCAAAAGTGCAAGGAAAGCACAAAAATATTTTTCCTTTTTGCATGTCTGACCTTTTGTTACCTCAAAAATCTAACAGTTCCCCTGCTGAGCATGTAAAATACAACATTTTTCAATAACCAAGAGCTTTTTCAAATGTGAGGGAATTTTCATGACTACTAAAATCACATTCATGATGTTAACATGATGCTCTCATCTAATTTCTGATCCCTGTAGCAGACCACAGCACCAATAAATCTTGTTGATGAGAGATTAGCAAGAAACAGATGATCTATTTCAGCTTAACTTTCCACACAGGCATGGAATTTTCAGTCCAGACGACAGAACTGCAGCAATAGTGCAAGTGTCCAAATATCCTTCTGATATTTGGAGATGGTCTGAAAGAAAGAGCAAACGAAGAGCCAAAAGAGGTAATGGTTCTGAAATAAGACAAGCATAGTGTAATTTACAATATCTACATCTCATGTGTATGAACAAGGGTATAGAGGGAACACTCTTTGCTCCTGCTCACAGGAGCCAAATGCTGTAAGCATGCCCAGACAGAGAATCTGAACTCCTGCATCCAGACTAAGCTGTTCCTGAATTTATCCAGAGGATGCTACAAAGGGATTCATGTATGCCCACTCATGTTGCCTCATGAGGTATATGTTCTGTCCCATACGCATGTCCCATTAAGGAGGGAACAATCCCATTATTCTCCCTCCCTGTCACAACCACTTGCAGCCCTGTCTGGAAGACTGGAAAAAGCTTTACATTTCACTGTATTTGGATACTAACTGCTTTATGCATTTCTTATTTGAGATTACTTTCTCTGTTTATCCTATTTAAAATATTTTTATGCTTAAAAAAAAAAGGAAAAGGCTTAAGTGCAAGACTGTCTCTGACAAAGTTCACTTCAGCTATCAGGTGCAGATAAAGGATTTGTAATCCAGACTGAGAGAAAAGCAGCCTTAGCAAAAGAGCACCTTAGCAAAATGTTTAGCACCAAAAAAAAGCATTCTAAGGTTGTGCTACAATGTTGCACCTTGAGCCCATGAGACAAAGAATAGATGAAGAAAACATCTCATGTTCAGAGATCAAGAAAACAAGTTCCATAATAGTAGAAATTTTTTTCCTGAGGAAAAGAATATAGAAAAAAAAAAAAAGGATAAAAAAGGATGTTGAGGAAGCCCTCTTATTTGTATAAATAATTTTATACACTGATTATCAAAATACACCACAGAATGTGCTTTCAGAGTATCCCAGAGTGCTTTTCAAGCTGTAAGTGTTAAGGAATTACTTATGACCTTACTTTGGGCTGAGGACAACCTGCTTTGGGTTGTAATGCAACAGTAATACACTGCAGAAATACAGAGAACATTTCACTAGTAATAAACCTTAAGAGGAGAATATAGACAGAATCTGATAAGAATGAAACCTTTCCATGATGAGTTTATTCCCTAATTGCTTATTTTTTCATACCTTCCCCTGACAATTCTGGCACTGCCATCAGCAGAAGATAAAGGTCCAGCTATCTGCAGGTTTGTAAATAACAGGAGCTACTTTGGAGCCAGATGAGGTCCATACATGGACTCCAATGAGAATCCCATCCAAGGGGCTGAATTACTGGGCCATTAGCCAGTCCGCTATTCCTATGAAGAGAACATTTTACCCAGACAATACTTCAGGGGTCCTGACAGAGATAGAATGGATTTCCTCAATTAGAATTTAGCCAACACTTGCATTAATGAAGCTACTCTGAGAAAAAGTGCCAGAAAAGCCATTTTTATTGATCAGAAGGGGTCACAGCCTCCACTTGGCAGCTTATCCAAACACCAAGAGCTGCTCTGCTCCAGACCACATTCTCTCTTTAGAAAGGATGAAAGGCAGAGCACCATCTTGCCTACGAAGACAGGCTGAGAGTGTGGGGATTTTTCAGCCTGAAGAAAAAGCAGCTGCCAGAAGACCTTGTAACAGCCTTCCAGTACCTAAAGGTGGCTTATAAAATAAAAATAGAGGGAGATGTTTTACAAGGACAGGTAGTGATAGTAAAAAGGGCAACAGTTGTGAACTGAGAGTAGGTTTAGACTAGATATGAAAAAGAAATTCTTTACCATGAGGGTGGTGAAGTACTGGAACAGGTTGCCCAGAGAAGCTATGGATGCCCCATCCCTGGAAGCATTCAAGGACAGGTTGGATGGGGCTTTGAGCAACCTGGTCTAGTGGAAAATGTCCCTGTCCATGGCAGGGAGGTTGGAGCCATATGATCTTTAAGGTTCCTTCCAACACACAGCACACATGTATGATTCTATGATTTCTTTAACCAGTTCACTGACTTCCCACTGTTCTTCATTCTCATACTTCTCCCACCTAATGGCTGGTCTAAACCTATTCTGCTTGCTGCAGCTTGTTGGATAGACCTTGTAGAAAACAGAACAAAATATTATTAGATTCAGGTTTCATTTCACATGAGATCTAGGTCAGGGCTGACAATACTGTTTGAGCTACTCCAACAGCTCTATGCACTAGTTTGAAAGCAAACCAGTGAGAGACTCAAAATCAGAACTACAATTTAATAGGAAAATTAAAAAATAAATGCAGTAGTTCAGAAACACTGACAGGGTAAGAATATGACCTGACATGGTGTTGGTCAGGGTGGTGGTAGCAGTCCAATTAAATGGTGGCTGCAGTCCCCCTGAAGTGATGGAAGTTGTCCTGTTGAAGCAGTGATCCTGTAGAAGGATCTGGTCTTCCTCCGAAGGTCCAGTACTGGTTGGGTAGCTCTTGTCCTCTGGGAATCCAGTAGGTAAGGGCTGAGTGTGATGTTCCAAACCTCAGATTATATCCAGGTAGGAATGCTTGGTTCCTCCCCCTGGGCGGAGCATCTCGCAATGGAATAATGTAATTTTATGAGTCATGTAGCGAGGCTTGATAGCCCATTAACAGAAAAATATCTCTCCAGAGGGAGTTATCAGGGATGTGTCATGGAGGAGATAAAGAAACACTGCCCCACCTGGTTTTAACAGATGATGATAGAATACATACTTTTGGTTACATCTTACACTGTAACCTAAGACACTCTACGCACCAGGGGACATCTTGCTCCTTTCACAAGCTTATGGCTTTACAGACCCTCCTCTGTGCCGACTCTGGCTCCTGTCAGGCTCTCTAAAGAACTGATCTAACTCAATAGCCCAACAGAAAATTAATCCAACTAAGGGAAAAAGGATTATTTTCCATTTTGTTAGATTGCTGACAGATAAAGTGGGTATAGTCCTTCTGGCAGCAGCAAGCTACTAGGTTAGCTCAGGGACACCGAAATCATGCTCACTTGATAACTAAACACAGCACTGCCTGAATTGTGACTCTCCTACTGCCACAAACAGCAACAGAATACAGGACTAGGTGAACTACTATTGGGAGCAGCAGGGTATTTGTTATTCTGTAAAGTCCAGCAACCACAAAAGGGCTCCTTCCACTTCTGCTGGGTGTCAGAGTCTTCTCTCCTATTTGGGTCTTGGTACCCCTTGACCCAGCTGTGGGCTGGTTTGAGGTTTAACCTGGTGGAAAACTGATCTTTCAAAAGAAAAAAAATCTAACATTTTTTGCTGCTGCGGGTCTCAAAACTGCCATACTGTGGGGTTGTGGTGCTACTGCTTCACTCAGTGCAGAAGCTGAGAGGAGCAGAAGGCTTTTGAGCATCTCTGCACATCAGCAACACTCAGGCCATGAAAAGTTCCTCTGGCAGATGACTCTTATTTCACAGCACTTCCAGTTGATAAAGTTGGGCAGTTTCCTAGGCCAAAAAAAGCTACCTCAAATGGCAGGCTGTGGCAGCAACTAATTTTGCAGCCCAGAGATAAAAGATGCACTATGTAACACTGTGAACCCCTTAAAGAAAAGGTTATGTTCCAGACACCAGGGGACTGGAGAGATCACTGAGGTCCAATCCCCACATGCCAGTCCAGTGAGATGTGCTGTGGACACAGAGCTAGGAACCCTTCCAAAATAACAGGGCTACGAGACCTGGTTTGTGTGACCTGGGCACACAGACCACAACAGATTTCACCAGGGAATCTTTCAAGGTCCCTCCTAGCTTTATCATTCCATGATTTGTCAGATGTCAGCAATATTAAAGTTGGGCACTGTGATGCCCAGACCCTTTTTCAATCCATCCCTTGGTGAGCATCATTAAAAACAACAATAACAAAAAAGCAATAGCTTTTTTAAAGTCATCATTTGCTGAGATTCATTTGGTTTCTGGAATTTCTGTTTTCTCAGTTTAGGTGGGCTGGGTGCCCTATAGCTGACATCAGAAAGCTTCAGCCTGCACACTGCCAGCTAGTTCAGGTTCTGAAAAACAAACTTGCAAGCTGAACACACCTCCAGTGTCACAGCCAATCCTACACAGAAAAAAACCTTAGTCCCAAGGAGAGAGTCAAGTGGTGCTAGTCATCGTGCTCTCTTCCCATGTGTTTCCACCATTTCCCAGAGAAATAAAAATAAAATGCCAGCTCTGGCAGAAACAGGAGTTACAGCTTGCTCCCCTGTGCCCCCATTCAAGGCATCACTCCCACTCAGATGCTGCGCCCACTGCCCTGACCAGTGTGCTGCTGCATGACTGTGTTTGAACTGGGTCACTCAAACAATTCAGGTTAAAAATACAGCACCACAATCACCAAGAAGGGCTAATTTTAACTCAGATCATTGCAGTGATCCCGCTGGGTTTTTGTTCTGATGGTATCTCTGGAAACATGACCTCAATTCTGGTCACCACAACTGCTAATTGAACTCTGCCCATCCTTTGCTCATAAAGGAATCCACAAATTTAGACATTAACTCTGGAGTATAATGCTGTCCTTAGAGTTAATGGTAGCCTTTCCATTGCCTATTTTAACAGACATCTCCTGGACCAAATACAGAATTTGGAAAGTTGTATTTTAAATCTCAGTCTGACCCCTAACCACAAAAAGACGGGGAAGACACAATATCCAACACACATTGATAATGACCAGCTGCAGCCTTTGGAATTGCACACAAAGAAAGTTCTCACACTTCCATACAGACGCCCTGGGATCTCATAGAGAACAGATCAAGTGCCAGCAGCAGGCAGGTGATCACTCAAAGGTCAAGGATCCTGTCTCTGCTCCCAGTCACTGTGATAGAAGCTAATTGGCAAGATGACTTAGCAATATGCATGTACTAAGTTTTTTTCTCTTTTTCTTTTTTTCTTTCTTTCTTTCTTTATCTTTTTTCTTTCTTCCTTTTTCTTTCTTTTCTTTCTTCCTTCCTTCCTTCCCTCCCTCTTCTTCTCTTCTCTTCTCTTCTCTTCTCTTCTCTTCTCTTCTCTTCTCTATTAAAAAATGGTTTAAAATCAATATTTATAAACGATAGCATCCCAGAACACAAGACTCTGCTTCTGTTACACGGGAGGCTGAATGAAATGTCAAAAAAAAGAGGCATTTTTTTCACAGAAGGAAGAAAACCAGTGAAGTCCATGTCATTTTTACTAGAAGCAGGCTCTGTTTGTGGGTTGGTAATGCAGTGTTACCTCCTGAAATCCAGGGTCACATTTGAATTACATCAACTGGAGACATTAAGTTTGTGCTTCTAGACCATCGCTAGACTGCCAGACCATGGCACAAACCCACAACTTTAACTGGTGCTATTCTGCACAGCTAGAGAGTCTGTTCAGAAAATACTTGATGATAGAAATAGCGGCTTGACACAGTGTCAGATAGAGATGGAGCAGCCACCATGAGAGATGTCTTAGCAGCAGATCTCTGCACCTGCCTTGGTCAACCCATTTCTCTCACTTGTCATTTTCTGCATTATTAAATACATCCATAACACTTTAGATGAAAATAACTGCAGTTTACAAGCATGGTACACAACAGCATGGTACATTCAGCCAGCTCCTCAGAAAGGTGTCATGGTTTAACCCCAGCTGGCAATTAAAAACCATGGAACCATATCTTCACTACCCTCACACCCACAGTGGGATGGAGAGGAAAATCAGAAAAAGTAAAACCCATGGACTGAGATAAAAATGCTTCAACAACTGAAATAGATTAAAATACAATAATAAACATAATGAAAATTATTATTAATAATAATAATAATAATGGTGATGAAACAGGAGATAACAAAGAGTGAGAGAGGAACAAAACCCAAGAAAGATGAGTGATGCACAATTCAGTTGCCCACCATCCACTGACTGATGCCCAGTCCCTGAGCAGCAATCAGCAGCTCCTGGCCAGCTCCCCACAGTTCATATACTGCACATTTCACTCCATGGTGTGAAATATCCCTTTGGACAGTTCATGTCAGCTGTTCTGGCCATGTTAACCCCAGCTTCTTGTGCACTGCTCGCTGACAGAGCATGAAAAACTGAGAATTCCTTGACTTAGAATAAAAACGACAGAGCAACAGCTAAAGTATCAGTGTATTATCAACATTATTTTCATACTGAATCCAAAACACAGCACTGTACCAGCCACTAGGAAGAAAATTATACCCTATTCCAGACAATGCTAGGGCAAAAGTAGATTGAACTTCTCCTTCTGTAGAAGATCACAGTGACCTTGTGTGTGCAGAAAAGCAGCTGACATTAACCCACCCAGGACTTCCACATCTTTAGTTTATTTTGTTTGCTGTTATCTATTTCTGTGTCTCTCTTATACACATAATAAAGATTCTAAACAAAACACAGCTTAAGCCACAGTTACTGGTGAATTGACATATACCATACTGACATCTTAATGATGTATTAATGTAACTTATCGAATGATGCAGCATGTTCTGTTACAGTCCTGCAGAGCTATAGTAAGACATTTTAGTGGTGTAAGCTTTGCAACACCACAGCCGCAGGGACACTGCTGCTCTGCTTGGCGCCCTTCTACCCCAGGGAGGACCTGAGTTCCTTGCTGTACCCTGGAGAATCCCACAGGCACCAGTGGATAGCAGGGGGAGACATAGAATGCAGACACCAAGTGGTGCACCGGGAACTCCTACAAATATTGCATTATGATCTCTGTTCTTGGGACCCTGTCTCACACAAATGAATGACCTTTCTGCCTCATATTGCTGCTTGTAAAATGTGGATAGTGAATGTGGTTGTGAATTATTTTGAGTGCAAGTAACTTTTACTGCTCAGTAAGACTAATTGCTTTCATTTAAGATGCTATTAAAAATTATAATCATTTAATATCTAGGGAACTCTAGAGATCACCTCCCCTTCCTCAGGGAAGCAGGACAAATTTTGAAGCTGCATTGGGTTGCTCAGGTCCTGTCAGTTTTGAGTATTTCCAAGGATAGAGACTGAGTGTGTCTGGATACTTGTTCCCATATTCAAAGTAAACTTTTTTCCTTCTGTCTAATCTTCCTTGGTGCAGCCCATGTCCTTGGCCTCTCTCCTTGCCATTATGCATCACTATAAGATACATAAGACTATAGTCTTCTCTAAAGTCTCCCATCATTAGTTTAAGATTCCCTCTGAGCCTTCTCTAGGCTGGACAAAACCAGCTCTTGAGATGACATGGGACATTCTCATTTCATAACAAGAGAACCTGTACATATGTACATGTTTAATTCCATCCCTGCCTGTTCAAACTGCTGCTATCCAAGTAAAGCAGCCACCACTCCCCATTCATCCACCAGTCTTCCCAGTACCTCACCAGGAACCCCATAACAGCAGAAACCCCCACCAATTTTTCCAGCATAGCAGCACATGTGATCATTTTCTAACCCAACCTGGTGAAAATGCCTCAGGCAGCTTTAGATTTAGTTACAAAAATGCTCAAGCAAACCAAATCATTTTGACCTGGCTTTGCTCAAGGGATGACTTTGTAGGCAACTGTGTCAGATGAGCAGGGAAAAAACTGTTGGCCAACAGGTAGGTTCATCCAGGTCCACTGGGAATGCAAAATCCTCATCCCTCTGCAACTGCAGCTCCCATGGGATGTGTGGCACAGCAACAGCTACTTGAGCACTTAATTCCCACAGGCTCAGGTTCCTGTGCTTGATAGAATTTTTCTCCTGAGGTTTTGTCAAAACTTTCTGAGTCCTCAGCAGAGCCATAATTGTTAATGGTAACATTTACACAGGTGTATGAACTTTCCACATGTACTGTTCCTGCTTGCCAAGCAAAATGTTACAAGGATTATGAAGAAGAAAAATGCAGCAGCACAAGAACTTGGTTAAAACACACCCAGGAGTGCTATGTTCAAACAGAGAAAGCAAAACAAGCTAAAGTCTTTTCTAATCCTTAAAGGTTAAGAAGCTTAAGTCAGTCTTGTAAAGACATTTTGTCTTGTCATACCAGCCTGTTACTGACAAGCCACTCTGGACTAGAGTAGAGCAGCATAGACTAGAACAGTTCAGTTGGAAGGGACCTACAATGATCACCTAGTCCAACTGCCTGACCGCTTCAGGGATGACAAAAAATTGGAGGCATTTTGTTAATGGCACTGTCTAAATGCCTCTTAGACACTGACAGTCTTAGGCCATCAAACACCTCTCTAGAAGCTTGTTCCAGTGTTTGACCACCCTCTTGGTAAAAAAATCCTTTCTAACACCCAGTCTGAACCTCCTCTGTTGCATTTTTGAACCATTCCCATGCATCCTATCACTGGATTCCAATGAGAAGAGATCAGCACCTTCCTCTCTGTGTCCCCTCCTCAGGAAGCCACAGAGAGCAACAAGGTCAAAATTCAGCCTCTTTTTCTCCAAACTAGACAAGCCCAAAGTCCTCCTCCACTCCTCACAGGACATGCCTTCCAGCCCTTCCACCAGCTTTGTTGGCCTCTTCTGGATGCATTCAAGGACCTTCACATCCTCCCTAAATTGTGGGCCCCAGAACTGCTCACTGTGCTCAAGATGAGGCTGCACCAACACCAAATACAGCAAGATAATCACTTCTTTTGACCAGTTGTTGGTTGATGCCATGTCTGATGCAGCCCAGGATGCAGTTTGCCCTCCTGGCTGTCTGGGCACACACTGCTGGCTCACACTGAGCTGCTGCCTGCCAACACCCCCAGATCCCTCTCAGCATGGCTGCTTTCCAGACTCTCCCAATTTATACTTCCACCTGATGTTGCTCCATCCCAGGTGCAGAATCTGGCATTTGGACTTGTTGAATTTCATCCTGTGAACCATTTCCCAGTACTCCAATCTACCTAGATCCCTCTGCAAGGCCTCTCCTCCCTCCAGAGAGTCATCAGCACCTCCCAGCTGAGTACTATCAGCAAACCTGCAACAGGGCATTCAACTGCTGCATCCAGATCACTTTAAGCACATTAAACAGAAACACACCCGACACAGAATCTCTCAGAGGTTTTCCAGCCACCAAAGTGTGAACAATATATGTGTGTGATAACCCTTTTGAAGTCTGTTGGATATGTATTTTTATTTTGAAAACTTTTGCTGAATCACTTTAGCTAACTCATGGCCAATGAACCACGCAGCTGCAAGGACTAATGAGGCATCAGCTTGGTCCCAAAAGACAGGGGCAAGTTTAAGACAGTATGACGAAGCTCTCACATGATCTGTGCCCTAGCACTACTGACCCCAGGACCCAAATGCCCGTCTGAAGTATCTTCCCCTGTGCCACTGCAGTGTGCACCTACAGCAGTCAGAGGGAGCAACAGTACTGCAGAGGAAAGTCAGACTTATTTTGGGGTCCTCACTGCCACACTGCAGGTTTCCAAAAGTGCAATACTGACATTTCTGGGTCCTGTACATTTTCAAATTGACATGGTTAAACCAGTGTAAGTTCCCAGGTGCATGTTTATCATGCCTTGGCCTCCATCAAAATAAACAGAAGAAAATGAGATCTCATAGTTACACAGTATTTTTTCTGAAGATTATACACACCTAGTTTAAAACTTGGTCTACTGTCTCTGGCTTATCTCACAAAACTATGTTTCCACTCACCAGCAGCCGAGTACAGAGGGAAGAGAGGATTCAGTAGTAATCTGACCTGGAAAGTACAGCTGCTTTAAGTGTAGGTTTGTGTTTGTGCCGAGGTAGCAGCTGTGTGGTCAAGGGACAACAGGGCACCCTTGCTCTCAACCCAGGAGCAGAACAGGGTGGGGGCCTCCAGAACTCTTCTTCTGCTAGCACATTTTCATCGGAGGCCAGACACAAAGCACATAAAAATCTACACAAATAACAAAACTCGAGTAAGGCCACAGCAACACTGCTCTCCTCCCCGCAGAGGAGAGTGCCAGCATGCAGACACCATCCTCAGCAAAAGCTGACTGCAACCCACAAACTCCCCTCCCACGGGGTCCTTGCTCTGGGCTGTGACCACTGCCATGGGTGCTAACTCCCACCAGCTCTAGTGACCTTAATGACAAGACCAAAGGAAGCCCTTTGTATTTGACTCCGGTTTCTCACCACCTAAATCTTATATTGCAAATAAACTAAATGAGTCATCAAACAGCTCGAGTGAAGCTCTCTTAGTCTCCACCAAAGTGCTAATTCCACCTCTCCCCCAGTCTGTTGAGTCAGAACATTTCTACCTCCAGCCCTGCTCTACTGTACACGTTCCAGAGAGGAACTGCAGTGTTAATTCTCCCATCACCTCTTTCACGCCTTCAGCCAAATGTCCTCACCTAACTGTATGAGTCAGATTTCTGATTATTTTCTTCCTGTGAAAGGGATTTAGCGGATAAACCCTCATTAATATTATAATTCTTATTAAGAATTCCTTGCTAATGAGAGATCTACCAAACACATGACTAGACTAATTTTTACAGCGCTCCTTCTGAGCAATACCTGTACTCTGAAGTTCCAAAGTCCATCAATTATCCAAAGCACTAGTACAAATCTTCTGGCATAAACAGGCACAACCCCATTTCCACAGACTTCAGGAGACAAGAGGACAATTACATCGCCAAAATCCTGCCTTGGCTTCCTAGATCTACTGCGAGCTACTCATTTCTCATTTTTTCCAGCCACAAACAGGCAAGTGCTGAAACCTACTTCTATTAGGATCTTCCCACAGAGCAGAAAGATGGGTGGGCAATCCTGCTCCACCTGCTGCGGAGCCGGGCCTTTGCATGAGCACTAAGCAGTCACACACACCATGGCAGTGGCAGTGGGCTCCCACCAATCTTCCAGTGCATGACTACCAAAGCAAGGACCCTCTCCAGACATCTGTGTGGTGCAGGGAACTTGAGCAGGCTCATGATGCCTTAGGTTCCCTGCATAACAGGTCTCACATCGTTGACGTCGCTGCCCCTTTTTGCCTTGCTTTTCCATGACAGCCTTTTAGATAAATAGCTCTCAGAAGAAGGTCACATGCCTATCAGAGATGATGGAGGCAGAAGGCAGAAGCAAAACAATTCAGCCCAGTCATATCCATGCTGGCCCTCTCCAGGGCTTCTGACTCTCCACACTGCATCTACTACCTGCAAGTACCATGGTGCACAGAGCCAGGTCCACGATCTCCCCTGGCTGTGAGCATCCCTTCAGCTTCAGCCTGAGTGGGATGGCAGAGGCAAAGGAGTGGAACAGGGACTCTTCCAGCAAGAGGCAGAGAAAGTTAAACTCAACAAGGCACAAGCATTGGGAATTTTTAAGTAAGGACAAAATCATCAGGAAGACTTGCCATAAAACTTCTGACTGGAAACTGCCCTTACTCTGCACTTTTTACTCCAACCAACCTGGCTGCCACACTGCTGAAGCAGTGGATTACACTACTTTGTGTGTTGCTGTGCTCCAAACCATTCAGTTTCCATGTTCCACCCAGCCGTATGTCAAGGTCCGCAGCCTGATCCTCTTTTGCCATCAACCTGGCAGCCAATATGGTGGTGACTGCAGCAAATGCAGAGGCTGTCCAATGGCAAGGAAAGACTTCCACACAGTTCAATATATTCTTTGGCAGAAAACAGATTTAAACGCTGGATAAATGCAATCATTATTTGTGCAACTGGAATATCTTGATTACAGAGCTTGTAACCATAGCGATCACTTAAACAGAGCTTTAAAGGAAATAGTCCCTCGTTATTAAAATATTGATTCTAGATTCTGATTCAGTTTCTCAATCTTCCTCTTGTTTCTGATCTCAGAGGTGCTGTCTGCCTCCAGGTCTTATAAAATACATGGAAGAGGAAGAACTCGGCTCAGAGCCACAAAGTATCCTCAACTAGTACTTGTGCCTTGTGCCAAGAGAATGATGCTTCCTAAATATACAAATACAAAAGGATCAGGTTATCATGTGGGAATTGAGAGGTTCGCAAACATTGTCCAAGTAATCAGCTAGCAGGGATGTTTCTCAGAACAAGTCTCAGGCAATTAAACTGAGCCTATATTAACCACATTTCAAACACAAGGTATTACTTCAGTTGAAGCCAGACTTACTTAAAAGTTCGGACACTGAAAAAAGAAAATTGGGGGAAAAAGACCTCTGGAGTATTTGGCAATTCGCAATATATATTATTATTTAAGTCCCCTTGGTCTCATAGCTGGATTATCTTCTATCTCCACAGACTCCATTCCACAGTTATGACTCTTGTATTAGTAAGTCATGCAGCATCACACAAAAGCAGCATTGATATTCTGTAACTCTATCTGGATAACCAGGGAGAATTTTATTTTGAAAAGATCTAGCTGGAGCTTTTTATTTTTTGCAGCTGCCTATTAAATGAGTATGTAGCCAGGAAAACGGGACAAAGAAACCGTAAGATGGATGTGATCTGCACGTGTTTTTCTCACAAGAAAACAAGTACAGTGCATGTTTAACAAAGGGGAGTAGCTTCAGGGTTACATTATATAATGGAGCTGAATGCAAACTCTTGAATATACAGCACTTCAAGGAGGTATATTAAGAAAGGTACAAAAAGCAAAGTATTTCTTCATGGGAGGAAGGAGAAAATTTCTTCTTGAAACATGACTTGAAGAGTCCCTCCTGGATGCCACCACAATTGGTCTGGCTCTGCAAACCAGCCCATGTGAGCTTTGGATCAGGTGGTCTGTGGATTAAGGAGCTACAGCAGCTGCTTTAGCTTCTCTCCACATCCCACTGATGTTGGTTGGATATCACAGAATGAAAAGCAAGTGTGCAGGAAGCTCGGTGACTAACAGATGTATTTAAGGCCAAAAAATATTCATGTACCAAGTCAATGACAAAATACTGCAGCAGCAGCTGTTTTGGAAGGCAGGTTTTGTTTCATATGGCCAGGTTCAGAATGAACAGAAATTGTTTCACAGAATACTGTCAGAATAGAAATCAAATACAAATTTATCTGTGTGAAACCTGGACATGTATTTTTAGGTGCACACACCCACACACATATGCAGCCTGAATAGTTCATTCCCCTCCTCTGACACAATCAGGAATGCCTTCAAGAGGAACATGAGCCCAGGCATGCTCCTAACCCAATCTGCCTGTGCCACCCCTATTTTAACTACACACTGTATCATGCAATGGCTTGAAAAGCTTTTTATTTCCCTTTTTCCTTTCTCTACATTCTCACAATGCTATTCAGTTTCTTTTAGCAGCACAGCAGCATAGCAGATCAAACCTGAAATTCTGCAGTTTAGTGCTTAGTACCAAAGACTGCAGTAATTAGACTAGGAGAAGTCTCCCTAAAATACTAGTTCTCATTTCGTTTTCACACATTGGCTTAAGGCTTAAACCATGACCTTAGATCCTTTTGTAAAATATCAACATAGAATCACTGCAGTCACTTGCAATTAGCTAATGGCAGCTTATTTACATTCCCATCTCATGAACAGATACTCGCATTTTAAGCAGCAGTTATCCAGAAGGCTCTTCACAATTAACATACAGGTTGTCAGTTTCAAGGTTATTCAAACCAGCTGCAGTATCTGCTTCCAAAATTAAACCTGCACAGCTACAGTGGGCTCTTTACAGTGTTTCCAAATCTCCAAATCCCATCTCATGTCTCCTGAACTGTGGCACCCCTTCCCTCCCAGCAGTATTTGTTTTACCTTTTGTATGTCCAGATGGCCTTGATCACTTGCATCCTTCGTGCACTTCTCTGTGGTAACATGTAAAGGCTGAAAAATCATGCTATAGGCATATGGAGCAAGGTTTGCTAAAATGGATGATTTCATGATTAGTTAGACTGCTGAAAAACCTTAGACTGGAAGCAAGGATTTGCAGCTGGGTTTCAGAGATGACGTGTTCTGTCATGATGTGGGAAACCCTTTTGCCCTAGTGTTATCCTCGTGTGTTCTCCCCTCCAGAAGCTCTTCTGACATTTCAGTCACCAGAGGGCACATTCCCATTATCAGACTCCACCAGAAGTGAAGGATTCAGCACTCCATCCTCCATGCAGCCCCACAAGCAGCAGCTGGCACAGCAGACAGGCGCTGAAACTGCTCCTGCAGGACACACTGCGCTACAGAAGGAGCATTTCTGATGTCAACAAGGTGAACAGGACTTCAGTTTGGCAAGGTGACACATCACACTCACCCCACCACTACACCTCTGTAGCAGAAGTCTTCAAAAGGACAAGAACAAAGCTGCATTTTAACTGACACCAAAAAACCTGGTTTCAGTGTGCCCTTGCAACTTAAGGCAACTGCAGTAATTCTGTAAAGAGCAGGTGTAAGAAACTTCTCCAGAGAATGGGGAAAGAAGAACCCACACCATTAGCTGTCTGGTATTTATTACTTTTTAATACAGAGAACTCACAACAAAATATTCTCTAACAACACACGCAAATGATATCATAACCAATTATTTTAATTTCATCAACATTCATTTGTTATGTACATATTCTTCCATTTGCAAAAGTGCAATCCAAGAATGTCTCAACAAGAAACCTTTATGGACAAGTATATTTTTGAGGGGTGTTCTTACCAGTTGCCTTACAACATATTTGTCCTTAGTTACTTGGTACAGCAAAAAGAGGAATACATGAGAGGGGGGAAAAAAAAGGAAATAAGAAAGAAATTGGGCTAGATGCCTCCCTTGTAGGAATATTCCTTATTTTTCCAAATAAACTCATTATGAATACACTGCTCATTACTGGAGATGTTAATGTAAATAGACTATAGCATAGTCTATGGTCTGGCTAAAAAACACTGTAGTTTAAATGTCTCTGCAGCATTAGATAGAACAACAATTTCAGGCTGTTCACATTGGTAAATGTCAAATTACACATCAGCATGTAAATGACGTCCACTTTGTTAGTTACGGTTATCAAAATTTATTTGTAGACATCTTACTGATGGATGACATCATCTTCACACATCCAAAATATGAAGTCTACCTAAATGCAAGCCTCTCCTATGGAAAGGAGAGTTAACTACTGGAAAGAAAAGCATTTGCACATGCAACTCCTATTACTATCACAAGGAGTATCGTGCATTTAAGAAGAGTAGAATGAACCTCCAAATTCTGAGGACTGCATTCTAATTTACAAAACATATTTCAGGCAAATTTAATCCAACCATGGGCCATCTTAAAAAGAATACAAAGCTTGAAAAAATGAAAGGTAATGAAAAATAAACTAGCCAAATAACCAAAGCAAGCAGCTCACCAGCTAGGGAGGTAATTTCCCTTATGAGGCATTTATAAGCTCATGACTACTTCCAGTGCTTGTCAAGACAGAAAACAGAGCAACTGTGGTCTAGTTTAACCTCCAAAGTAGCCATTAGGTCCCAAAGAAGTTACATTTGCACTTCTACTTCTGCAAAGCCCAGGAAACTCTCAGGGTCAAAGGTGAGGGCTGACTGCTTGACTGGAATCTGCATGTTACAGAAAATACTGCATTTTTCATTAACCCAAGAGCAGCTTTCAGTACCAACAAGAAGCAGGGAAAGCCTCTACATATTAGGGATAATTTAACTTCGGAGTGAAAGTTCAGAGGAATCTTTCTGTAATTCAGCTGGTTTCCATTGAGGATCATTTTTGCAGTGCTATGTGTGCTGCTAGCCTCCAGTTGACAGATGTGTTTTACAAAAAAATAGACAGTTCCTCATAAGACTCACTTTACAGCAGAATTAAAAGGAAAAGCTGACAAAGAATTAAATTGTTCTCTTGGATAGATTTGTATGTAATTCCTTGTCAGAGTTAAGGCTTTAAACATGCTTTCCTCTTCCCATTTTCTCAGTCTGCTTCATTCCTGCTTTTCACTTGGATGTATTGTACAATCTCTCATACACTTCTTTTTAAAGCTGGCCATATTCCCTTTATTCCATATCTACTCATTTTTGATTGTCACACCTACAGGTCTAGAGAGGCATCCAAGAACTTAAAAGGCAGAATTATAAATTAAGCTACTCTAAGGGAAGCAAGTGAACAAGTATCTAGGACAAGTCCAGATCCCACTTCTCCCCTACCACGTGCATTGTACAGTGACACCTCCCCTCACCACTGCACAAAACAGTGGGCACACAAGTGGGCCATGTATCCTGTCTGGGAATTGTCACCCCAGATTCATGACTGGCACTCAAGACTGAACCTACAGCAAGAGATGTATGCTTTAATTGTTCTTATTACAAGAGCTGTGTCTTTGCTGCATGATTTCAGGCCGTGGGGACAGACACTGTTGTCTGTCTGGTCTGGTTCTCATGGTACTGCCAGGCAACACAACTCCAGCCTTGTCAGCCACCCTAACTCCATCACGTTGCTCAACACACCATCAAAGCTGAAGGGCTCATTCTTCTGGAGAAATTAATCCAAATTATAATTTGATTGCTTTCCACAAGGGCAGTCTACACTGCACATATAATTAGGTTTTATCTGCTAGAAACCTTCTTCCTGTCCAGGTATGCCCAGGCCAGGTCCCGCTCCTATGGACAATGGTTACAGTGCTGGTCCCACTGGAACTGGGCTTGGTGTAACTCTGTCGTAGCCACAAAGGGACAGTGTCAGAAGTCTCCCAAAGTCCTTCCCATAATTCTCCCCAACGAAGAAATAGGTTTTTCCCAAAACTGTTGCAAGTAAGACAACTGCACAAAACCCCAGGAACGTGCTCCAAACCCAAAACCAAGCCCAGGAACACAGACAGAAGGAGGGGAGCACCAGTGGTGAAGGCTACCACAACCTGCTAACACGGCTGCTCTGACCAGTGCTGGACCACGTGAGCTCTGTGGCACCTAAGGACACTGCCACTCAAACCAGCAGTAGGTCACCTGTGCCAACATAAGCACTCTGTGCAGCTTGAGTATCGCTGGAAGGGTAGCTAATGCTAAAAGGAGCTAATTCTGCGGTGAAGAAATAAAACTCTGAACTCGGCATTTTCATACACAAAGAAACAAGGATATTCAGCTTGAGTTTTATGTGCACGATAATTTCTTAATTCAGCAGAAAGTGTAATTCTCAGACCAACATAGGAAAAAACACTATTTTGGCTTCTGACATTTTGTTTTCTTTCCCAGAGTGGCAGACTATCAGGGCCATTTTCAAAACCGTGATTTCAAGAGATACACTCTAAAAAGATTCTGATTTGGAAAACCGAAAGACTTCAGAAGAAACAAAAAATAATCCCACCATGTAAACAGAAACAAACCCCACACTTCTCAAGTGGACAAACACTTCATAAGTCGAGAAAAGCAAAAAAACCAAACATCCCCTAAATCTCAACTGATTTGAGAAACCAAGCAAAAGATTAATGGCCTATTTTAAAATCTTTATTTAAGGAAGGGAGAAATGGGAATCAAGAAACAACAACTACAGAGTCTACAGGGCCAAGCTCTCTGATACAAATTCACTGCTTAATGCAGCCTATTCTGTACAGCACAGAGGCATGTAGAAAGTAAATATGCTAAGTTTGCTTTCTTAAACATCTCAGTGTTTTTAGGTCCTAGACTGAACACAGTTTTGAAAGACGAAGGTGCAGCAATCAATTGTTTTAAAAAGTGATGACATGTTTTGTACTCAGTACCTCTCAGCTCTTACCGGTCTGAGGGCCCAGATCCCACTTCAGGGCTCTCCTTCCACACCAGTCACACCAGCCTGCAGCAGGCAGCAAAGCCTCAGCCCCAGCAGGCACATACAAACACATCCCCGTTCAGCTCAGCCAGTTCCTTCCCTAAAATGTCTGTGAAGAAACACCTTTAAATAAAGCATTTTAAGATCTCCAGCTTGTTTTGGTATGAGCAGATGACCCAGCTGGGCACATGACAGCCCTGTTGGAAGCAGCACTATTGCCTGCACTGCAACTCAGTGAGGGCAACGCACATCAAACACACATGGCAGGAAGACGCGATGCCAAAAGAATTCATCCAAGATTGCATTTTCTGGCACACATTTACATTCACTTGTCATGATACCTTAGTTTACCCTGGTCATGGGAAATCTGAAAGAAAGCCTGCTGAGGGGACTAGCAACACAGGGCCAGCTCCTGTGCCCCTGGGAACCAATGCAAATGGCAGAATGAATTCAACAGTAACAGAATCATTTCTTTCCAAGGATTTCCCATTTCCACCAAGCTGGAGGAACAACCCTACGCAATTACCCATTTTCCAACTGGACATATTTCTCTGTCCTGTATGTTTCCCCACACCCTTCATATAAACTGTATTACAATTATACAAAAAATAAACCCAAATCATTTTTAGCTGAACTTTACCCCACACATGGGATATATTGAAAGGCCATTAAATTGGCTAGCCTCCAAGCTTCACAGAGATCTTGTCAGGAGGATTCTGGTTTTAACAACATGTATATATACATATTAATATGTACACTGACAAAGAAGCTGCTCTTTCAGTTAGAAAAGAAATTAGATTTCATCACAGAATGAATCCTATAAAAAGATATGTAATAAAGTTGAAATACCCATAAAATAGCTATTACTAAAGCAAAGCTTTCGTCAATAAGCCTCCAAAACTTTAAATGAAGAAAATGGCTTCACGAAGTGGTAGTCTAGGTTTCCACAGTGAGGACACTGCTGGACATTGCTGTATTCAGAGAAATACTGCATGCCGATCCGCACATCTATTACTGGCTTCCCACAGTGCTTACAGTTCAGTCGAGCCTGGAAAAAACAAAGAAACAAACAAAAAAAGCTTTTTGAAATAACCACACTCTCCTCAGCTCCTCACCTCTAGAAAAGAAGGTGCCAGAGGCAGTTCCCTGTCCTCCCCAGCAGGAGAAGGGGTCAGTCAGGAAGCTGGCAATAATGCGATGTTGGTAAGGACTGGGAACCTGGACTGGGAACTTGCAGGCACACACCATGCCCTTCAGATTAAAGGCCACTAGCGAATTCTGGGAAGTGGGTCACCTTCCACTCTGACTGATGGAAGGTAAAGAATATCAAGGTTTATTAATGCAAATGATTGTTTTGTGCTGCTTAATCTCTGAATCAATTTCTCAATCCCCAGCACAAGAAGTGCTGTCTCAATAAATCATTAATGAAGCCCTGAAGTGAAGAGAGAAATTTTATATTTGTGCCATGCAATTCAACCGTTTAGGTTAATGTTTGAACATCATCTGTCTACAAAATATATCAGCATTTTAATCTTTTGGCTTAACAAATTTATAACTCGATCTACTTTATCAGCACAACATGGGTGTCACTTTTAAGTGTCTATTTAAACATCCATAATACATATCAGGTTATACAAACTAAACATCACTTCAACACAAAAACTATTCTACAAAATCCAACTGAGAAAGAAGCAACATTAACTGGGTGGATATGAGAAATAATTCAAGGTCACAGGTGAGGACAGACAGAGCTATTAATATTCAGCTGTTACAAAAAAGTGAGTTTTCAGAAGAAATCTAGCTGAGAAACATAGCCCATCTGATACAAATAAGCAACAGGCAGTATGAAAGCTCAGCAAGCCCTCTGGAATACTCAGGAGAAGCAGAAGGGATTTCAGACTGTAAAGGAGTTAAAGAGCAAAGGTGTCAAATGAGCAGTGAGGGCCTGAGCTGCACCATAGTTTAACCTCGCAGCCCAGTACACTAGTGAGAGCTTCAGCTCTCCACTGAAAAGAACAAGAAGTACTGTCTAGGCCATCTTGATTTAACGGATTTTCCTGGATATGGAGAGGAGGAAATTATTAAAGTACTATCCCTGCTGAGACCAGACTCAAAAAGAAACAAATCAACAGCTTCACTGCCATCTGCTCTGCTTGAAAAGCAGAAATTTTAAGAAATACAATCTACTAGATTATGAATTTTTATGGAATTCTTAACCAACGTGTTTTCTCCTTGGCTGATGTGCTGGACAGTAGCAAAGTGTTAGTAATCTGACAACAGCTGCAGTTCGTTATTCTACATGCAAATTTGTGATGGAGAACTAAATACTTTGAAGTAAGGCATTAAATTATTCAAAATAAAATCAGAAAGACAATTTGGAATTACATTATATACTATATTTAAATTTCATTCCTCCTTATGCACAGAATCATCTGCAACAACCATGGTGAAACAACAATGCTTATTATCTGGCAATCCCAGTCACTGTAGCTAATGATTTTATAGGCAGTTCTTATACCATGTACTGTCACACTGTCCATTAATCATGTAATTAAGGCTCTTGTATAATGAGCTCTTAAATCTTGTACATTCAACAGATGCAATTCAGATTTAAAGTTGCTAACTTCTACAAAGATAGCAAGTCAGTATCAGTGCTTTACCTTTAAAAGTTCCTATTTTAAAAAAAAAGTTACAACCTCAAGAGACACTAAATTTGGAGGTAATATATCTGTCTGTAGTTATAACTGCTACCAATGTCACCTTAACCAGCAGCAGCAATACCACTTGTCTTTTGAGCAACGCATTTTGGTAAATATGCTAAATTTAAAATAAACTGGCATTCTGCATATTGACAAAATGGTACTTCAGATGGCTTTAAAGTATGCATATTACCATGGAGTGATCCCAGTGCGAATGGCTGCAACTGCAAGGCTCCTGTCCTGACCTACTACCACCACCTGTGTGTCTGAGCATCTGGAGCAGAGCACTGAGTCATTTCTAGACAAATGTTTTTTTCACAGCTGTCTTCTCCTACCTGCACAGCAGAAGTGCTCTGTCCATCATGTGGACAATTAGTTCTCTTGAATGCCAACAATCCTGCTGTCTCAGGCACGTGTCTACTCTGGAGTAACCCCAGGCCTTGGATCTTCCCCTCTCAAGGCATAGATTAGGTGAGCGTTTACTGAACATGAAGTTGATTCAGGCTGTGGTGGGTGAGCATCATCACCAGGGTCAGCCACAGCAAAGATTAAGGAGAGCTGAGTAATCTCCAAGCACAGAGACACTTTGGACCTTTCTGTTCCCTTGATGCCTTTTCAGTACAATTAAGATAAAACAAAATTTATGAACTAAAACACCCTGAAAACACAAAACATCTGATCAAAATGTGGAACTATATCTGACACTAGTAGTGCTAATGATCAAGAATCAGATTTAATTACCAGTGCAATTAAAGGGAGCTTTATTTAAAAACATAAATATATTAAGCACTGACCATTGCAATGACTTTAGTCTAGCTAAGGGCCATTGTACTTCTTAAGACAAAGGGACAGAAGTCCATGAGCCCTCCTGTACTGCACTCATAGGTACAGGTTGGAAAAGAAGGATGGAAGGAGGAAAGGGAGAAGAGATACACAACCTTGACTTTATCTAATCAGCCACAATTTCACCTTTTAAGTCTTACTTATGTATGGTACTAACCTGACAACAGGGGGATGCTGCCAGAATATCGTAGGTATACATAGTTCCCAGCTGATGCCAGCTTCCATCCCATCGGGACTTGCACTTAATGCAGATAATTTTGTGAACCCCTTCTAAGCAGTCTACACAAACAGCATAGAGGTGCATAAGCCTTCCTGTGGACAGAGAAGACACATCTTAAGGAGACTAGAAGAGAAGATTAAAACAGACATTTTCTGCAACGTGCTATCTGACCTTTAGTGATACAAATCACACTTTACTATTTTTTTTCCTTTATAAAGAGTGGATGATAAAGTAAAAAGTTTTCTCTATATATCGCTCTATATATTTCTCTATAGCAAATACACAGGGCTTCACTGAAGCTGTGCAGAACTCGTGAATGAGTCATCACCCTGCCCACTCTCCCTTACATCATTTGCTGGTAGATCTTAGCAAAATATTTTATAAAAGGACTTGCTAAACCTCCCAGAAGAGATGCCAGGTTAAGCTGTAAGATCAGAGTTTCCAAAACCAGAATTTTGCCCTAGCTTCATCCCCACCTGACATGAGAAGTGGAGAAGTGCTGAAGCCTATTAGCAGACTTGGTACTGATTCATGCAACAACTTGCCAGTATCTTCCAGCAAAGAGTGAACCAAGGACCTAACATTCCCCACAGAAAAAAAGCAACCATCAGAAGAGCAAATTTTTTTCATGTACTTCCTTCTGACTGTTCATTAACAACAAGTATATTTTAAAACATTATATATTGCACATACAAAGACTTCAATACACCATTCAGAACTGTGAATATATCAAGCTCTATCATGATCTTAGGCTCTGTATGCACAATAACTTTCAAAACCTGAGTTACATTTATTTCCATAAAAATGGCTCAGACTTGGAAATCAAATATTTTCACTACATACATGTGATTAAACTCACCAATGCAAAATCCGAGACCAACTTCCACAAAAAACTAAAAGTTCCTACACAAATTATAAAGATCTGACACCTAGATCATGCCTGACTCGTAGTGACTAAACCGATTTGCAGTTTAATAGCTGGCTATTAGAAGTGGCCTGACACTGAGTACTAATCCTGCAACATACCAGATTTCCACTGCTATACAAGACAGAGTTAAGCAGCAGTGAAGTTACAGATAAGCAACAAAACAGGACTGTGTTTAACACGTGTTCACTTCGGATTGCAATTTATGCTCTTTAGCATCAAAGCACTGAACACATCACAAACTGTAATTCAACAGACACACACCTTGTAACTCTTCTACATAAATGGGAACAAGATATTAATAATTTATGATTAGTCTATACCAGACACTTCAGAAATTAACAGCCTGTGATTTTACTTGTTTTGGTTTTAAAGCCAACTATTTTAAAAAAACATGAAAAAATAGACTCTTACTAAGATATACATACAAAATACACTTGCTAGTATGAGCTGGTAAAAACTGAGTTATTCTACACTGGCACGTTCAGCTCTAGAAAACATGATGGGATGAAACTAAAGTGCAAATATAATAAATTCTGTTCCATAATGAACACTTGAGATCGGTGAACTCCACACACAGAAGTCATGTTGTGCAGGAAGATACATAACTTTCCCCATCCAAAGTTCTGCACTGTTCATGCACTTTATAAAAACTACACTGCCCCACTGCCTAATTTTGAGGATATTATTTGTACAGGAAATGGGGCACCTGGTATCTTAAACATGCCTGAGGAAAAGTAAGTGATTTTCTGTTCTGAAAAGAAAATAACAGCCTGGAATAGCACCTTACAGCCTAATTTCATTTCAAAGAGTACTCCTGGTAATAAATCCTTTTACCCAGGACAAGGAAGCAAAAATCTTAACAATTAATAATTCACAACAACTTGTTTAAACAAGTTTTTCAGCTATATCACCCAACAGTTAAGAAGCAATTAAGTTAAAAAAAGGTAATTTCACAGAGTTTCATTCTTAGTGGAAAATGTTAACAAACAATGAGTTTCACTATTACTAAACCAGCTTTCTGCACTGATAAAATCACAAGCACATTGCATGACTCCCCACAAAAGCAAATAAGCATAGTTAGCTCACAAATGTATATTCTGTTTATCCTGGAACTTCTCTGGCTTGTATATTTTCCTATCACTTTTTCTCCTCAAAGTACATTAGGCAAGACAGAAACAATAATGTTAGCATGAATACAGTTTAGTGACTTAGTGCACAGTGATTCAAGGAAAGAAAAAAAAAAAATACAAGGTTTACTGAGCAAAAAGTATGTTACATAACACATACTATGACCATGCATGGCATACAACATATTTTATTGAAAGGTGAGAAACTTTAATGTTAAAATACCTCTGGTTAATCCCTTACCAACACACTTTTCAATATATAATTCTATGCTTTTGACCACCAGAGTAGGAATACTTTCTCTGACTTATTTTAGCCATGCCGGCTGCCAGCAGGCTGCAGAACAGGCACATCTAAGCCATGTACCACCCTGATCACTCAAGTTCGAGTCACAGCTTTCAGGAAGAGCTAAAGCTCATGCTGGCCCACATTCATTTGTTTCTCTTGGAGGTAAAAAGAAACACATGCCTCTGTCTCAACTCATCTGAGAGCTTGGACATGATCAAGACACAGCTCAAACAAGTGCAAAACCTTCACTACTACACTGCTGTTTAACACCCCATATTAAAAGCTTACTCTTACTACATCCAACCGCTCCAGGCCTGTGTTAACACAGGCCAGACTACGGTCTTCTCCAAACTTAAAAAATAATACTTCACTATAAAACAAAACCGATACTCTCTAGTCTGAAAGCAGTTGAGAGGTACCTCACCCTCATCAGTGGTACAAATACAACCCAAGCTGCAGTACAGCATGCCTGAATTTAAAAGGTTTAAAAGGTTGATGTGCTTTGGCGTAAAGCTCACAAGAGAGAAATGAGCATGCACATGCTCCAGAACAGATTGGGTGGAAAACCTTCCCATGGTCTACCCAGAAATCGGATGAGAACTTGTTTAGTTGTAAGCCCAAACACAAGGCATGGATTTTTCTATACAGAATCTTTTTGTAACTCCTTTTAAGTGTTTCAATCTGATTGATGTGAGCATTTTGGACAATACGTCAAGCTTTACAGAACTGCTTAAAAATGCAAAATCAGGATGAAAATCTGTAATGGAAGGGACAGGGCACAGAAGGCAGCTCCATAATTTAATGAAACCTAGCATGACTGACAGACAACCTGTACCTTGAAGGTGACAGGGAACATCATATTCAATCTCATCATGTCTTGATGGGCTAAGGAACAGGGTCCCGTCCACCAGCGGAAACTGTTCAAACACTGGCAGCGCCCTGTGGCACAGAGCACAGTTTACAACATTCCTGTGGCTGGCACTGAGAGCAGCAAGGATGAACTTCCGAAGGTCCTCCCCTTGGCCCACCTGGGCATCGTCTTCCATCCGCACATGGAAAGTATTCAATTTATGCCTGGGGATGTGAGTGAGCAGCTCAGATAGATCGAGCCTTCGTAGAAACTGCACAGGGGTATCAAAGTGTCCTGATCTATGTGCCTGCAAGCCAGCTGCCCCATAATCAAAATGTGCATTCCTGAACATGCCCCCACCGGCCATGTTCTTCTTATGGGGCTCCAGGTGAATGGCATTCTTCAAAAACTCTCCCAAGTATCGCGAGGAACGCGGGCCACTGAAATGCGTGGGGGCAAGGATAGAGTAGCCGGTGGGCGGGGACTGGCCAGGAGAGACACAAGGTGAGCGAACGGCGTAGCTGCCACCCATGACACTCTTCTCCTGGGAGTTCTGCCTGTCCATAGAGTGCCTTCTCTGGAGATCATTGCTCAAGCCTTTCTGAGGCTTGTTGGCTGGCCTGCCTTTTTTGGCCTCCTCTGCTGACTCTGTCATGGACCTTCCCGAACTCTTCTCCAACACTGATTTCTTCTTCTTGTCATCCTGCATTCGCTTCACCTGGTACCAGTCCGTGTCCTTCTTTAAATGACCCTGCCCACACCGACAGGAGCAAAACCGAAAAGCCAGGTCGTATCCCTTCTTGGTCCACATGTTTTGGCGACACTGCTTTTCGTTCCAGCTCCTGGCTCTGCCAATGCAATTGAACTGGACGAGGATGCTGCTTTCCCACTCGTAGAAGCACTGAAGGTGCATCCACGTGCTGTACGGACAATGCTCGTTGTTGCATATAACCTTCTGGTAGTCATCCTTCTCCAGGTCCACCGGCCTCCCAAAGCTACAGATCAGTGGAGTAGCACAAGGGGCTTCTGTGGAAGGTAAAACAGATACATTAATAACTTCATGCCCCATTTACTGCAGTACTTTATTTAAACACTGTGACAAACATACACCAAGCTCTTACTAACAACCCGTACTGCTAAAGGGCCACAAGCACTAGCTCTGGATCAGTGCAGAAAGCAGTATTTGCCAAAAAGAGATAAGCTTGTGAAAGGAGATAAGAAAATGCATGAATAAAGAAAAAAAATGACATTACGGTCTGTTTAATATGCAAAACCAAAGCACCTCAGAAGCATTAGCCCTCCTCAAACATTTATGGATACCACTGAAAGGCCTTAAGAAGCAAGGAGAAAGCTTTGTGAATGCTCCTGGAGGGCTGCTTTGCAGCCTGAGAGGCAACATGGGGAGAATACACACAGATGTTTGTTTGAAAAACAAGTAAGCAATACAGCCCAGCTTTACAATCATGGGGAAAGGCAGGAATTGATCATTTCTTTGGGACTGAGCAAGAGACAACAGTTAGGGTGAGAAGGAGGAAGCAGAGGACTTTGAAAAACAAGACAAACAGCTTATGTCCCTAATACAGAAAGGAGCATCTTCATTACATTGCTTAGGCAAATACAGACTATATTGATGCCTTAGGATTTACCTTTTTTATGTTTCAGATCCTGTACTGCTTTAGTCTGTAAAACTCCACAGCCTGTTAGCTACTGCCCTCCCATTCTGGTTAGACACAAATCCTCTCTGGGCCTGAACTCAAGGATACCTTGTTATCCCAGGCCCCGAAATATATAAACTGAGCCTCTGGACATGGGGAGAAAACTTGGAGTAACTACATCATTACCTGAAATTGTTATTGGAGAATTAACCCTGATATGCGAATGGATGAAACTTATAAAACTGTGAAAAACCTGTGACCCGGCATCCATTTTGGGTGTAGCCCTTGTGCTTTGTAGTAGTGTACAAAGTGTACCATAGTGTACCTTTATTGAATGCCCTTCGATAAATACCCACTTTTAATCTTGTCTAGCCTCTGTTTTCAGGTAGCCACTCTAAGACATCAACATCATCACCACTGAACTTCTGGACAGCTACATTTCACAAACCAAACAGTTCTGCAGCAGAGACAGGTGAAAAAATCCAAAAGCAACATGGTATTTTATCAGCAAAGCAGCAGCTTTGCTATATCCTTGAGCAAAGAACAGTTTACTTCAATTATCTCCCAGCAACAATATCAGCTTTTACACAAAAAAAATGTTCTACAATAAAATGTTCTGCATTTATGAACCAATGACATTTTCCAGTTCCTCACCAAAGTACCACAGACTACATGTGACTCCCACTGCTGGCTGCTCAAGAGGGATTGGAAATTTTCTACTGGAGTTTTTGTAAAAACTTTTTAGATGCTTACTCAAGTATTGCAAACATTTATTCTCTGTATATCTGTTTTCCTAATTCTTCCACTTCACCAGAAAGTACTGCTCCAACAGAACTGTCGGGCTGCCCTTTAACCTCTGTATGGCTGCTTTCAAATATTAGCAGGTTTCTTCAGGGCCTTCTGTGGTCAAGTGCTGCCTTACCCACATCTGAAATACTTCCTGAAGTTCCCCAGTCTCAGCCAGAGCCCCAGGATTTATGGCAGAGTCACACAGAGTCTTGAGGAGAGAGACTGCCATGTCTGTCTCCTCAAGGAGAGAAAAAAAAACATGAGGATTTTTCCCTTAGGACTTTAAATTTCTATCTGATGAGCAAGTAAAAACAACACCACTCAGTTGCATTGCTTTTAATCCCATTCTTATCACTGCTTGCACAAATAACGCAACATAATTTGCAGTAGAATGAGAGGTTTTATGCATGTACTTTGACTCTCAGTAAGAGACACACTATCCATCTTCATCTGCCTTACAGCAGCAATACACAAATCAAGTGCTTTACAACAACAGATCTTTGCCATGCTAGTGGTTTTGCCCCTTCCCAGCAAGTTTTTGGAAAAGGCTATAAACAAACAAAATCTTCAAGGCTACCTTCAGTAAATCCAAGATTACTGTAGTTCTTTAAAATTACTCATACAGAAGAAAAAGTCACAAATAGCACAGAAAAACTTTCCTGAGCCATTCCCTGGAAGATGCCACATCCTTCACTTCATTTCTCTCTCTCTAATGCCAGAAATGTCACAGTTGCAAGAACAATTCTTCTGCAATACCTTTCCTTCAGGGAGTGGCCTATAAATTGCAAGCAAAACACATTCCCAAAAGCTTTCCTTTAAATAAGAAAAAGCCTCTTTCATTTCAAAATATGGACTTTTCAGTCATTAAAAACAAATTACCAAGCTGGAGAGAACAAAGAGAGGCTTTCCCTAGAGATTCTTTGGAAGTTCCTTCTATACATGTGACAAATATATTGTTATTGGTAGCCTCATGTCTCTGAAAAGCCCACTAAGAACATGCAAGTTTTGAGAAGTCTTTGAGAAGCACCAATTTTATTGGCTACCAGTGACTAATTTTTCTCCACTCTTTTACTGTGCATTATTGTGTATGATGTTGCTGGCCAAGAACAGAAGTGAGTGATAACTTACCTGCTCTGAAACAAAATCTGGCAGTTTACCAGTTCAGAGAGTTTCCCACCCATTTTCCCAGACTTTGGTTCAAGTCACACTACCACAGCATGCATCTCTGCCAAGTTTTTCTTCATTGTCTTTCTTTCACCATATTTAAGGTCCGAAAGGATAGTTCACAATTATAGCATCCTTATGCAATTTACCTCAGAGAAGCCAGTTAAACTGAACCAATAAAAGGCAAATTGTCAGAAGTCATGTGAGGTGAGGCACTGAAGGCGCCAATATGAACAATTCTCACTTATGCACTTCCAAAATATTCATCTATTTTGGTACTTATTCCTTTCCACCATTGCAAGAAAGCAGCAAAAAAAAGAACATGCCAAAAATCCACTTATGCTCTCACTGTGTTTCAGAGAGTAAATGTTCTAACAGTTGCAGGTATAATTATAGCTGACAGCCGAGAAAGTACTAGAGAGACAAGTCTAGAATTGAATAAAGACACTATACCTGTTCAACCATACTGGCATAGTTAACTGACTAAAAAAGGAAAGTGTTTCCTTGATTAGCCTTTGAACACATTTTTGAGCTTATATACAAAAACATATGACCTCTAGCCCCCTGAGAAGCTTACAGACTCTTCATTATTCGGACAAAAACCAAAACTAATAAAGTAAATGACTGAAATACAAAAACCATCACCACAGCCCATGTATTCCACAGAATATGTCTGCAATTACTTAATTATGATCATGTACTGGGTGTCTAGAGGCTAAAACAAAGGTGACTTTCAACAGACTTTTTTTTCCCTAGTTCTTTGTTGGTCAATGGAAGTACTGTGGAATGAGATCTTCTCCAGCTTCTCCTTAAGAACTTACAGATGCCAGATTACCTGAGGAATTCCCACACGGCGTAACTATGAGCAAGAAAAGGCAAAGCTACAAGTTCTAGATGGCAATATCTTCATTAACATTTAAGTTCACTAGACGATTACAGAGTTTTCACACATTTCCTCATCTGATCTTCTATCTACACAGTGTGAATTGGCTGGTCACATAATCACCACAGCAAAAGCAGGTCTAGAGCAGCTGGAAGACAGCAACAGAATTAACAAAAGCATTCCCTCATGCAAAAGACTCCAATGAACTGTTAAATGGTGCCACTGAGATTGCTTTGGAAAACATCACTGTCAAGAGGAGAAGCTGGTCTCTATGGACCTCTTTTGGGGAGTCATCTGACATTTCACTACTGTCACTGTAGCTGCACAGGAAATATTTCAGAAAACTCTCTGCCATGTTGCTGTGCTCCACAGCACAGGTTACNGTCTCTATGGACCTCTTTTGGGGAGTCATCTGACATTTCACTACTGTCACTGTAGCTGCATAGGAAATATTTCAGAAAACTATCAGTCTCTCTGCCATGTTGCCGTGCTCCACAGCACGGGTTATGCCATGCAAGTCAAAGCACCTGCTTCCACTGATACAGATTTGCTATTATGGAGTTGGCTGGTTTGGAGAAGGCCTTGATTAAACTGCTGCAGTACTTCCACAACAGAAACTGAGAAGCCCAGCATGGCTAATTTGTCTCAGTAGAAGCTTCTACCGCTTCTGTAGTTTTCCTGTATTTAAGAAAGCAGAAAACTCCACTACCTGAAAAGCATACAAAAACCTCAAGTCAACATTTGGTTTTGCCTAACATTTCAAATTCCAGCAGGTGTATCTGTACAAAACAGCCTGTGCAGGACCGAATACAGACTTCTCTGTACCCATGTCTCCTGCCAAACATAAGCATGCCACATGTTCCTGCATAAAGAATAAATAAGAAACAGAAAATAGCAATTTTTGTGCAATTTTCCCAGATCATGGCAACAGATAACCCTTAGGAACAAAAGCGAACACATTCAGATCAGTATGGGAGCCACATTTTAGGTAATGTGAAGAGCTCTTCCCATCAATTCACACTTTGAAAGTGGTCTGGGTTATTTAATCACCATTTTATAAATGTCATCATTTTATAAATGAGACAGAGTACTTATTTCAGTATTACAGAACTTTAAAAATTCTTGTTATCAAGCCCTTGTACTTCCAGTAATTAGAAATGTATTTTGAGATATTCTTCAAAAAGTAAGAGCAAGAATCATGTCCTAATGTTTTATGATGACAGTGTTACCAAATACCGTCAAGAGAGATTATGTTGGAAAGTAAACAGATATTACATGGCCAAACTGCCCATCCATATCTGTAATCCCAAACTCGTTTGTCACCTAAATATAATTTGCTTCCAAGTAGCTAGCAGCTCAACAGATTTCAGGTTTCCAAAGCTATGAAACTGAACTTCGGGGAAAATGAAAGATTATATGGTATCAGAGCAACATCCATTCTCCCAGCAGCCCCTTTCAAAAGAATGCCGAAATAATGATAAAAGATCTTCTATTTAACTCTCAGTTTCAAGATGGGTTTCACGGCCTAAGAGAACAAAACAAGACAGTGTGCAGTTTTGTGTAGCAGAACAGCTTCAACGTAGGCTGTCAAGTTGCAACTACAAGCGCATGCTGCCTCTTTCAAGACGTTATGTTTCCACATAAAAAAATAAATGTTTTCTCATATTCCTCTGAAGTGATTTGGAACAGTGATTCTGAAAACAGTCGGAAGGAGCAGTACATAAATGTCTTCTAAAACAGAAATAATATACAATATTCCAAATACATGCACATTTGCGCGAAGATAGCTCACTGTTTAAACAAGGTTGTGTTTTATGTTTGACAGAGCTGCCATAAAATTAACTTTTCTTTCAAAAATGAGAATATGACAGAAGACTGCAAGGAAGCTGGATTGGGTTGTTTGACTTTTTCTCAGTTTTTCTTTTTAGGTTTATAAACATCTATAAAAGCCAGGAATAGGAACAGAAACAGAACATCTGAGAAATACCTCTTTAAACAACAAAAAAAAATCCTCCCACATGAACTGGTTCTACCTTTTAATAAAAAAGAAAGGCAATATATGAAGACCATCCTTCCCATTTTATGACCCAAATGAAAGCAGCAGAACAACAGCTGCCTGAGGAACTTCCCTCTGGTGAAGTATATTGCGGAGAATGTTGTTTACTTCTGTTTACACACCCATCATGAAACCAAAGATGCACCCAGCAAGCCAAATGCAATGATTCCACGGCTTCAGTTTCCTGACTGCTCTCATTTGTTCCCAGTCCTCAATGCAGATGCCTAAAGCAAAATTCGCTCTTCCCTTGCTATGCTCCCACATTATCCATTGTGTTAAGCACCAGAGTTTTTCAGTCAGTGGACAGAAACAGATAATTATTTCCCATACTCGTCAGCACAGGTTTTAGCTCACTGCACAGATTTGCCATCTCTGGTAAAACTCAAGGGAGGTGTTAAACATGTGAGGCTGGGGGCAGAGGAGAGGGAAGTGCCGTGGCGGCTGGAAGAGAGAGCCCTACTGTCATCTTAAAACAACTGCCAGGCAACAGTAGGTTGTTATGGATCTGGAAAAAGAAATTATCCCCCAAAAAAGGGTAAGGTCTTGGCACTGCTTTTGTTGCAAGACACTTACTATGGCTTGCTCTTGGTCTACTGTTACTCCAGCATCTCTCCATCTATGCCAAGGACACGCTAGTTGCCAGCACGTTACCGAGGCCAGAAGGGTTCCTGTGGAACACATACCTTGTAAATCAAGCACTTTAACCTCTACCTTGCCTTCTCATGAACACTGCTCTCTTCACAACCTTACACAGCTAGAATTGTTCACTCTGTCCGCCTGAACCAGAGCTGAGTCATTCCTGGGGAAGGCTACTCCCTACCAAACATCTGCATGAATCCTCTGAATTTCCTCTGCCATCAGCATAGCTTTATTTTAATTGAAGTCATACAATATTATTGCACTAATACTGTAATGCAGCTGTAAAAAATAAGCCACCACCACAACAAAACAGACAGAAAGAGAAAATTTTAATTAATTGTCAGATGTATTTGCTTTGTTGAACCTCGTAATACAATCTAATACTCCCAAGATGACCAAGATGTGACAAAACAGTATTGTCATACTCATAACTGGTTAAACAGTACAAATAATATGGCAATACAGAAATGATCTGCCACCTTCCTAAGAGCCTAAGTGCAACAGAAGAATGCAATTAGAAAAAATATTTCACAAGTTGATCCAAAAGGCAGGCTTGGATCTCCAGTGCAGCAACAACAACAAATAACAGCTGACAGACGGTAAGAGAAGTCTTTCAGAACAGCTCAGCTCAGGCTTATACTGCTAACACTCAGAGATGATGACTGCTATCTCTTCAAAACTTCTTTAGCAATCTTTGCCAAATGATCAAGATGAAAACTTCCAGGAGGATTCTCCAGGACAGAAGGGAAAAAAACAAGACAGCAGTACCTCGTAAGCCACCTTTAACACAGGCTTTCTTCTATGCTGTAAGACTCCCTCATGCTCTTGGAAAGAGAAGCCAAGGCCTGCAGACCATTCTCAGTGAGCAACAGACAGAGGCACCACCATTGCACAGAGGAGTTGTCTGTAGCCAGTGTGGCTGACAGCTCTACATCCATTACACACCTACATACTGACACTGCCAACAAGTGCCAACCCAGAGCCCAATCCTACCCACAGGACCATGCAGCTGCAGGCAACACCTACTCTCAGAAGGGACTTAAGGAGAACCAAGCCACAAGCAGTCCAGCTCCCTCACATGCTTTACCCCATGTGCAAGATGTCACAAATTCTATTACCTGAATAGTAACATGAAGTGATCACCTTTCCCTAGAGAAGATTTCAGGTAATTTGGAGCTGCTAAACCTTGGTTCACCATAGAATTCAGGATTCACAGAGGGCTCAGTAGCTGCTAGAACTATCACCATGCACTTCACTTACACTAACTTCACACTTGATCTCCAAGGCAATCTTTTCGCAATAAAAAAATAAATTAAAAAAAACACCTAGAAGCTTCACAGCAGCATGAAGATACCATGGAAATCAAGAAGGCTTAACTCATACCTGCCACATTAACACCTTCTAACTAATAGCACAGTCTGAGCTAATGCCTGTTTATGAAATCAGCAACTAGCATGTGATACAGTTATCTGCAGCTCTCATTCAACCACCCACTCCCAGCTCAACCATAACTTCACCCAAGTAAGGCAGAAAATCCAGATTGAAACTATACAAACTAAAGAAGATAGGCACTATTGTGCATGTGCACAATAACTCTGTGGCTTGTTTACACAGCCATCTGTGCTCCAGGCTGAACCTACTGCCTACACTGCTGAAACCTAGTATGAGAATTCACATGGTCTTGTAGAAGTCAACATACTCTGTACAATTATCATCTAGCCAACTTAGCCAGTCTCCTTCCATTTAATATGTGTTGTCCAAATACAGAAAACAACTCAATCACCAGCTTTGGCTTTTGCTTGAGATGTACAGACTCTCTCCGCATAGGATAGATCTTGCCCTGGCTTATGCTGTAATATCTGAATCCAACTGGAAATATCCCCAGAGAACAGGCCTAAGCCTCTACCTGTATCAGTGCCAGGACAACTGTGCACCCCAATACTCCCAGGTGAACTCTGAATTGGTTTAACCAGGTCAGAAGACAATTGGTTCTTCGTGCCATATGCAATCACGCCCCAGCTAAGAAGACTCAGCATTGTGTGGATTTTTCTGATGATCTCTATCATGGTGAATGCCGAGATTAGTGACTATCTCAAGACTGGTGGGCCTTAATGTGTTTTGAACATTGGCTGTTCCTTAGTCTGCACATGAATTGTCCCCACAGAAAAGCACTTCCACCATTAAATCCTCTCACTTTAGCCTTCCAAGAGCTTTCAGTAACTTAAACTGCTACAAAGAACTGACCTTGGTGCTTCAAGAAACAGTCATTCTAATAATAACTACGGCAGACTCTACTGCACCTGCCCCAGCAAGTTTTCAGTGGCAAACTCCAGCTCAGGCTGGAAATAGAGATAACTCTGGCACGCAGTACATGCCCTAATGCCAAGCAGATGTAAACACTGCAGGCTGGACTTGCTCAGGCTGAGAGCCAGCTAGCCACCAGACTCAGTCCAAAAGCACAAGGCGGCAAGAGAGAAGAGAAAGCATGTTGAATCAAGTGGTATCAGCACCTCTTAACAGTTTCAGATCTAGGGATATTTGTGCATTGGTCTATCCTTCCCAAGTTTCAGTGTGACAGACTGTATTTAATTTTCCATGCTAAAGGCTGAAGAAGCTGGTGGAAACTCAGTGGGAAACAGGAGATGCAGCATGTCTGCAAGACAGCAGCTCCTGAGTGTGGAGCTGTTGGTTCCCACAGACATCTCCCCCACGCTGCCATGCTGGCTCCCAGCCCTGTCATGTACCATCTTTGGCATCTGTGTGGCACACAGAGACCTCAGTTGTATGCTGCTCCCGTAATGGGTATCGGCAGCACAGCAGTGCAGTTGGGGAGTGCCAGGCATACTCAATAGCCAGGCTCCAATAGAAGCTACCTCCTCTCCCAGCAGGCATCCAAGATGGGAACAACAGCAATATCCCTCTCAAGCCCAGGAAGGAGGACTGACAGACTCTGAGAGACGGAGAGAAAGACACAAAGGTTGAAGTGAACGCTCTCAAGATAAATGTCACTAAAGTCTACCAGGAAATGCCAGTGCTCCACTCGAAATCCAGAAGCTTTCAAAATGGAATTACCCACTCCAGTGACTAGATTACTGCTTCAAGAGGCCTCTTTGAAATTATTTGAATATCTATCAAAACAGTTTAAAGAAAGCTCATGCCCTACTAATCCTGTTATAATTTAGACACCTTGAAGATTAGCTGTAGTATTTCACTCTGAGCCAAATGCAAGGTTTTCCTCTGTTTTTTTTCCCCTCACACATGCTTCAGGAAGAAAAGCAGAGAAGGATGGACGTCTGCCAGCCATGACAGTACTTTAACATCAAAGGATGTCTCAATAAGCAAGGCTGTAAGCAAGGCTGAAGAAAACTTACAAATGTCTCCAAGGCCTAGAAATCATTTTGTTACTATTTGTTAGATCACTAGGAGTAACATATGGGATGAGTACAGACAAAGCAAGTGATCAGCTCATAAAGTGTATTTCCTTGTATGAAACAGAGCAAACATCGTAAGCCTAAACCTTACTCATGAAAGCGCTACACCTGAGCAACAACATGAACACAGAATGCTGTCAGGGCACTGATAACCATTTTGATAGCATATAACTTAGAAAACCCAAACTCAAATGGGTGTGTACTTGCTTGCATGAAAGGATAATATTTATTTTACTCAGTAACACCATGAACATGATTCCATTTGCAAAGATTTGCAGAACATGAACTTCATTTGCTACCAAAGCATGTAATTGCATAGTTTTAAAAATCCTAAAACTAACATGAAAGTCCTTTTCAATGTGATTTGCATTGAGAGAGACAGAGAAATTTGCATTCAACTGATTTCTGCAGCTAGAAGAACACAACGGTATGATGAGGCAAATTTTTTTTCCCTTAGTAAATTAATAGGTATTAAATTTTGTAGTCACTGCAACAGAATAGAAACTTAATTTTCCAGGTGGTCTCACTGATACCAATGGGACTCCCTCAGGCTAAATAATCAGAAGGTGCCAATTCTGAACATCACTAGAGTGCCAAACTGGAACTGGATATTATATGCAGGAGGGAACATTTGACAGCAAATATTAATCCAGGCTTAAATACTACAACAATTCATTCTCTGAAAACACATTTTTAAATTAAACATTGCATTGATGCATTTTCTGTCCCTCTTTAACTATCCCACCTCCAGGATCTAATTTTTTTTAGTAAATCATAATTGTTGGGCAGTCACAGCATTCAACACATTAGTCACTGTTGTGCTTACTGATTTCCCTCTCCATACACTTTTCCTACATTAGCATTTTTATTTGAAAGTGAATCAGTTTAACAAATTTTTAACACCCAGGTGGAGTGTTCAAAAGCACACAAATCTGACTGCCAGCAGCTCCACCTGCCAATCCACCAACTCGCCACCTCTGCCACTTGTGCAGTTTAAGAGTTCACCTAAGGCAAGGGGGCAAAAAAAATATGATCTTAAAACAGGTGACCAGTACACCGCAGGATAGTGATTTAGAGACAGCTATGCAGTGGGGTTTTTTTAGTTTAAATTGGCTGGCTTTAATGAATTCCATGTTAAAGGGAAAAAGCACAGCTAAGGAGAACCAGCTTTTTCTTTTCTCCAGTCTTCTCACAGCACCCATACTGGAGAGACCACAGTGACAACAACAAGGGGATGAAGCAGCAAGATGTTAAGATAGAGACCACCAAGCCAAAGAAGAGTAGGCTCTACTCATGAGATGAAGAGTGAAAACAAGGCAAAGAAAATCGATAGAATAAGGAATTTTAGGGTCAGAAACAACTGTATGTTGAGACTAGAGTAAGACATTTAGAGGATAAAGGGATAAAACAACTGGAGCAGAGATCTGAAAGTGTCCAGCCTCAACAAGGCAGAGACAGAATAAGAATTTCCTCCTCAGAGCCTCAGATCTAAAAGTAAACCCTGTGGATTTTCCTCTTCAGATGATCACTGCAAAGTATCCACAAAATGTTACACTCATTTGTGTCTGCAGATGAAGGTAACCAACTACTGCCATCAGGAACACTGCCATCAATGGGATAAGTGCAAAATCCCATGCAGCTGCTGGTATAATTTTACATTATGACAGCTCAGATTTTCAGTTCAGATTTTATGAAACGTAATCCAGAAAACTAGCTGGAAAATTAGAATTTTTTTAGAAACATCATTCAATCACTCTGAAGACATGTAATCTAAGAAATGAGGCTTTCTGTGACATCACATCGCAGTTTCCCTATGCACTGTGATACTGTTAAACTAATCCACCCACACCCCATATCCCCATCCTCTCCATGATCTGATCACCACTCAGTGCAGAAAATGGATGCACTTTGGTCAAGGAAAGATGAATCTATCATGTGGTCTGATGGAAGAGATAGGAATGGAGGACACAGCTAGGGAATGTGAATCCCCCTTGTCGGCATCATCCCAATACCTTCCAAGAAATTAAGAGTGCATGGTGAGAAAAGCCATCACATCTGGTCAGTGGTTATGCTCTCCGCCTTCCCAATTCCCCCGTGGGAGTCTAGAAGCTTCAGGCACAGTTTGAGCTCTGAACATGTAAAAATTGAAAGACCACCAAAAAATCCATAAGCAAATAACCTCTTGGGGCAGGAGAAAAGTCTGCTGACATTTCTCAGCCATCATGCCAAAAACGGACTGAGAGTTTAAAGGGAAAATTGTGCAGGGATTGAGGCAAAATTTATCAAAATGTAAAAGTGAACAAGAACTTCCCACCATAAAAGGATGCTGTAACAGCAGTTCTCTATCACATGGCACAGCTAGTCAGGGCTGCACAGAGAAGCCCAGAGGAAATTAAAAATTCTATTTCATTATGCCACATGGATGAGGGGCAGAAACAATACATGGACCACATAAGGAACTGTGAAGACTTAAAAAATAACCCATCTCTGAATCGCTATCTCTTTGCGAGTGAAGCAGGGTCCTGATGGGACTGTAATTAGACCATCATACTGACATCATGATCCAAAGCCAAGGTCTGCACAGACATTTTCAACTGTTAAATCCGCTGCTTTCACCTCTGCATGCTTCTGTCTTGTCACACTAATGAAAGAAAACATGTTATGTCATTATGATCATCCACTGCTGTTCCAGGGTACAGGTAGAGTAGGAGAGGAATGATACCAGACACAAAAATGAGAGGAGAGGGAGAGGGAGCCTGGGCAGCACGACTCACAGCATGCAGCTGCATGGCCCAAAAGCAGCACAGGTAAGAGCTTCCCTGCACCCAGCAGACTTAATCCACAACCCAGATAGTCTCCCACGAACAGTCGAGACTTGATCGTGTACAGCAAAACTCTATTAACCCCACCACTCACTGCAGCAGGCCACATGCTCCATAAACTGCTTAGTGATCAAGCAACCCTCAAGTGCACAGCCTCTTACAAATGTCTGGAGTCTAGTAATGGGCTACTTGCCTCCAGGGCCATGGCTATACTACAGAGTTTCATTTCAGATTCATCGGGTTTGAAGACTTGCATGAATCCGTTATCATTGTCTAATCTCTTCCCTGCACAAGAGCCAGATTCCCAGTTCTGTAGCACAACCTGAACCAAAACTGTGGAAAGCTTCGCACTTACCAGTGAGAATTTACAAAACTTACAGCTCAAAATTATCTAATGGGCAGTAGCCAGGCTAAAATAAACAGCAAGCAACCACATCTACGCCTCCAGCGTTTATAATTATCTGAAAAGAAAGGTTCATCAGGAGATGCAATGATCCTGTCTAGGCAAAGACCAGGTGTGCTGACCAGGCACCCTACAGCAAATGTTGAAGCCAAGATTGTACCTCTGTTGTGAAGGGGTAAATAAAGGGGAAGTGAGAGATTTGGTAAAAGAGTTAAGGGATGTTTCTGACCACTGAAGTCATATGGAACCAGGGAGAGAGAGAGTAAAGGAGCATCTCATGTTAGATCTCAGAAAGGCAGCCTCAACTTCTGAGGAAGCTGGCCAGCACAGGGGACAGATATGTCAAGCACGTGGGACACACAGTCTTACAGCTGAAAAGACTGACAACCTGCCCAGCTAGCAAGCTGTACCACTACCAGCGTTCACTGGCATCCTGTGTTATCTGCAGATGGAACACCACCTCATCATCCACAACCAAAGGAGTCACACCAGAAATGTACCACTGCTGCACTTGTGCTCGAGAAAAAAAAAAAAATTCAAAACACTCTTTCTCCCCATCCAAAGAAAAGGCAACAGGAAAGACATCACCTACAATGTGGATTTTGGACATATTACATTACCATACTGAAGTCATGATAAAAATACTCTAGAAATATTCTAATTCCTGTTAACCTCTGCCTTTTTTTTTCCCCTTGTTCACTCACTTAAAGTGAATAGTAAAGAAAAAACCCAAAAAGGAAATTCTGATCATTCTCCATAATTCTCTGGAGTAATACTCTTACAAAAGCAGTCTGGCAAAGACCTTGTGAGCTAAAGTGATTCGTAAGTAATTGATAATATTTCCAATGAAAAGTTTCCATTAAATAATACACGGGAATCAGACATCTTGAAAGCCAAACTAAGACACTTGGAAATGCCTAACAAGCAGTTAGAGCAGGCAAAACTACCGCCACAAAGCATAATACCAGTTGTAGCCACCCTCCCACTTTTTGAAAAGCATGGAGAGTAAAAAACTGAAATCCAGCTTGGGAGAGGAAAAAAGTGAAGAGCAGGGACTCTGCTTCGCAGTTTGTATTCCTAGCAGCAGACCTAAGACCTAACCTTCTGGCTGAGCTAAACTGTAATAAAATCTTTGCCTGCCTTTAGTTTTAGCCTGACACATCCTTTTGCAGCAAAACAAACATGAATAGCAATGCAAGTTTCTGCAAGACACCACCTTACCAAAACCGCTCCGAACAAAAATCCAGCCCACCGACCAAAGGCAGCATAAAATGGTTGGTGCGAAGCGAGCACGCTACCCTGACAAACCCAACTGCTGTACAACGGCAAACAAAACTGACCGAAAAGCAGGACTCCATTTTTAATCGTGACGGAATAAGTGGGGATTTTTCAACGGAGCTCCGAACCAGCCGCGGCGCGGCGGCTGCCGGGGATGCGTTCAGCCCCCGGGCCGCGCTCCCGGGCCGCCCGCACCCCCGGCACACGGGCACCGCGGGCCGGGCG
>VZRF01001728.1:922058-965361 GCA_013396875.1 Vireo altiloquus | reverse complement strand
GGCTGGGGCTGGGCCAGGCGCGGGCGGCGGGAGGGGCTTATCGGGAGAGGGAAAGCCCCGCTCCTGCCGGCGGGGGCTGNGGAGCCGTAGCCGGTGGCCTCACAGCCGGGGCTGGGCGGGGGTCTCCATGCGCGCTTCTCCCCGCAGCTCCGGCCTCGGCCGTGCGCTGAGGGCCGCGCTCCCTCCGCGGCGTCCCGGGCGCTGTGAATGTCCGTACAGTGGGGAACAGTTGGAAAATGTCACCTGAACGTGCAGGAATAAAACGGGGGTAGACGAAAACCAAAACAATGCGGTCTCGGGGGGGGCGGGGGCGGGTTAAGGAGCACAAAGCCTTACAGGAGCACAGCCCTGACTTAGGATTTCTCAGCTCGTGTGGTTCCTGGTAGGGGTAGCTCCGTGGGTGACGGACAGCGGGGGCGAACCTTGAGGATATGAGTTACAGGAAGACTCAAAGTGCTGCGCCCGCATGGAGCGGAGCTGGAAGCACCGTGCCTCGACACAGGCGTTGTCGAGGGGCAGCAGCCTCATCTTCTACAGGAGTCCGGGCTCGGTGGGAGGCACTGCGGAAAATTGGTCACTGATAATCACGGGATTCCTGCACGCAGGGACGCGAGGTGCTGCCCGTCAGCCGCAAAACCGCAGCACTCGTGATAAGGCTTTTCTTGGCTGACAAGCAGCAGCTCGCTGCTCGTAGGTGTCACCTGCCCGTACGCTCACATTGGTACCTACCAGCTTATCCAATTTGGGAATAAAAAATTGCAGCCTATCATAAGAACATTACACCAACTCCCAGGATGAGCCGTTATTCTGAGCTTGGCAAGCTTTTCCTTGCACATAAATTAAGGTTTTTTTCCTTCTCATCCAGATCCTGGAGATTAGGTTTCCATGACTTCCTTATGGAAGAAGTACACAGGCATGGGAGAAATTGAGCAGTTATGGTTACTGGTCTGTGACTGGTTTGTGGCTGGGAGGACAAGACCATGCCTGAGCTGTTTGCGCTCTAGAGATCGAGTCAAAGTGGATGGGTCAAAATAAGTGAGGTCTCTCTGATAGGAAAGTGCCACATTTTGTAAGACACAATTTTGCCTGAAGTAACTGGGCAAACTGTTTGACTGGAACAGTTCCCAAATCTTTTCCTTTTAGAAATGACATACATTCTGGATCATCTGGTACCGCTAGCCAGGGCCCTAGTTCCCCAAGAAAATTAGCCTCTATATTTTCAAATACTCTTGAAGCAGCTATCACAAGAAGTTTTGAGTCTAACCTAGTTTCTTTGCCTGCAGACGTCAGCATTTCAGAGATATTTTAAAACAGTTCCTTGTGTTGGTGGAAATGTTCTGAAATTACGTGCTTTTCGGTATCTTACATTCCCATAGCTAAATGTCCTGCCTACCTTAGTTCACAGTCTTGAAGCTTCTAAATTGCATTTCTATGTAGAAACTAGAGGAATGGAGAAAGTGTGGCCAATTTCTGAGGCAAATCCTGTTTACAGCCACCTCAGTTGCAGGACTCCAATTTGTTTTGGCAAGAGCCAAACCCCTAGTTCTGTAGGTTTACAGAGGAAAAAAGGAAAAGGATGCTTCCCACGATTTCACTGGCACATAAAGGTACTTGCCTGCTGTAACAGGGAGTCAGGCCTCCCAGGAAAACTCCATGGATGTAAAATAGGGGTCTGATTCACATGTCCAGAGTAGGTGGGAAGTGTCAGACTAAATGGTTTGGTTTGAGCCAAGACAGAAGCTCCTTACTGTGAATCAGAAGAGCTGGATGTGTAGCTTCCATGGCTGGGTACAGGGGTATGATATCTCAAACGTCAGTTTTGCAAAATTTAAGCTTCCTGGTTTGGAAGGTAAAATCTTGGTGCTGTCCAGTCAGCCTTTCTGCTTTTGCAAGGGTTGTGCCCTGTGTGGGGAAGACCTTCTCAGAGTGAGATCACAGACTTCAAGTGTGGAGATCAAGTAATTCATGGCAGTTTCAGGAGTGACAGAGATCTGCTGTAGTGTTCTAGGGGTGAAAAAATTTCTTCTGCAAGTTGGCAAGTACTGATGCTACCATGTATGCTGCCTGATTTCCCTCACCTGGCCTGGCAGGGGAATGGGATTTGCACGGTCCCCCTGGAATACATCCTGCTTACACCCATGGCTGGTTGTGGGGTAATGAGGATCCCTATGCAGAAGGGGTCTCCACCAGCCGCTCCACAGAGGCCCTCCCCTTCCCTGCCCATGGAAGTGAGGTGGCTTTGCTTGGGTCTGCAAGTCCTTACTGCACATCATCAGCCAGGACTTGTCCTGGAAATGCATCTTTCTGACAAGTGCAGCAAGGCTACATCAAACTATGCTGCAAATTGTCAGCAAATTATATCTCCACAATCCAATCCTTTGCAGAAGCCTTGTATTTCATAACTCAAAAATAAGTGTCTCTTTTTCTTTCTTTATATAGTACACAGAGTTGTGACCAGTTCACTTTGAAATCGGTTATTTTAAAAATCAGGTAATTTGTTATATCATTCACACAAATTTTGTAGAACTTAACCAGATTTCTGTTCACACTTAGATCTTTTCCATTTATCATACTTACTCAGAAGTTCTTTTATCAGAATAGATAAAATCTCCTTTACTAAGTAAACAAGGAAGTTGTTAGCAAAATATGCCACCTTTCACCGCATTTTACTCTTATTTGTTTGTAATTTTTTGTATTTTATTTCTTTACCTGTACAAAGACCTAGCAACAGTCCCAGAAAGCTGACCTTAGTATACTTGATTTGCAGCCATTCACAGATTGTTAAATCTCACTGGATTTTGATTTAGAACGTAAAAGGCACCTTAAGACCCAGTTGGAGTAATGTAAACTGCAACTCACTTCAAAAGAGCTGCACATAGAAGAATCAAGAGACTGAAAAAGTATACTAAGTCTGCTTTCTACAGAGAAGAAAAATTCCCCTAAGCAATATATTTTAGGTTTACAGGTATTGGCCAGTATTTCATTCTTCATGTAATTTCCTTTGAGGTTAAAAAATGAGCTTGAAAACATCAATAACAGAAATAAATTACTGCACCTAATCAGCACGATGGTATAGGAACAAACAAGATTTTCTCAATAGATACAGACTAGACACTTGAAATCAGGGTCAATTGACAAGAAATGGGAGAAGATAAAATAGTGCCATTTCACTTAAATTGCTGACAGAGACATATTCCAGTCCACGGCTGCCAAAAAGTGTGAGAGAGAGGTAATGGGAAGATATTGTGAATCATTTTGGAATCTTTGTGTCAGAAATATTTAATACAAATAACCTGTATTCTAAACTTTCTTTGTAGGTGCTTTTATGTAAGCATAAGTTTAAAAAGAAATAATTAGATTAAAATAGTGAAAACTCAGACCTCTGCAGTTCTCCACAACGAATGTTCATTCATGTCCAGGTTCAAACTGATCAAATACAACTACCCATAAAAAAGAAATAAAATTAAAACATCCTTTGTGGGAGATAAAATGGAGTACTTTGGTTCATTTATTGCTAGGTATTACTGTCACCTCTCCACATAACAGATTACTACTCACCCAGCTGCTTAAGATGACTAAAAACTCCTATCTGGTCTCCCGTTAGATGTCATTCACAAATACCCACTCTGAATAGAAATGAGTCCCTCATCCTCTCTCTCTGTGGCCCTCATCTGTGATTTCCACTGGTGCCACTTTCACCTCCTATCCCCTGTTAGTAAAGCCCCTTGCTGAGTGCCTGGAAATATCTGTGCTGCAGCTCCCCTCTCCTCAATGGCTTTGGCCCAAACTCCAAAAGCAATAGATGAAGTGATTTTGGTTCTTCAACCCAGTCTCTATGAGGAGTTTTGGTCCTAGAAGTAACTTACCATTTTTCCCAGGTAGTGTTACGTGAAGCCGTTTAATACAATAAAACCTGGGTCTCCTGAAGCATCTTTCTCTGTCCCTGGTGTGGAATAGTGGCAGACAGTCTGTCGCAGTTGGCCCCTGGAGTTTGTCCGGGAAAATGGGAGCTTCTCAGCTCAGAAGTAATTTGTGACAACTGGCTCAATGCAGGCTCTTGTGAAGCCCCAAGTATTTTCCAAGTCTTGGAAGCTTTGCTTCCAGAGCACCGCATTCATAGCTTTTGCAACTACTGAGGGAAAATTGGTGGCATTTCTCGCCTTCATTTTTGGTGTTCAGAAGTTGGTAGGTGATGAAGCTGAAGAAAAAATATATCAATTTCACATAGTTATTGCTGAGACTACAGGCAGGGTACAGATTTTCCATGGAAATATCATGTGTCTGGGAAAAACACCTGATTTTTGGGAAGCTGCAAAAGACAAAATTACCCATAACCGGGAAATTTTTCCAGTTCTCCATGAGTGTTTACTACAAAGAAGTTGTTAGTTAGCATTTCTTCCTGCCATTTCTTAAGAAAAAATAAAAGGAAACACAGCATGTAATGTGTCAACTGTTACTCATTCTTTTAAAAATGGACGCTATTTTCTGCAAAGCCTCCAAGCTAGGCATGGGCAAGTTTTCTCTGCGACTGTGGGAAGGTGATAGAGCAACAGTTGTTGAAGGAAAAGGGATGGGGAAGTCTTTATTTCACTTTTGTAGTGTTTACTTTTGAAAAACTCAATAAAGTTTCCAAAAATCCAGTGGAGAAACATTTGCCATCCCTGGGATGAGCAACAGGTAGGGGATTAGTCTTTCCTGCTCTCACTAATTATGTGTAAATGCACTGCTATTACTAATTGCTACTACTCAACTGAATGGGAAGATTGGTTTAGACATCTGCGGTAGGGAAGCTGCAAAGCTCTGCAGAGCTGTACAGGAAATTAAGGAAAGTGGTGCTGTATGCAGTCCCTTGAGACCAGGGGAGTTTGAGCATTTGTGATCAAAGGTGAAGGTCCTGACACCAAAGCAAAGCATGAGCATGATGTTCTCCTTGTGCAGAAACCCAATCCCACTTATTTTCAGGCCTTATTTCCCAGTGATGGGACCAGGGCAGCTGCAGCTGCAGCACAGGGACAAGATTTCTTTCTCCAGCCTCCTGAGCATAGCCAGTGCAGCAGGCTTACCTGTCCCTTCCCAGTCACCAGGTAAAGCCCTTCATGGTGGTTACAGTGAGCTGTTCCACATTCCATGCCTGAAAACATGGCTGAGGTTTGTAGCAGGGGTGTACGCCTGCCACTGGAAGCAGCAGGGCAGGCTGAGCTCAGCGCTTGCTGTTCTCCCACCATCCTCAATCTTAGAAATAGATGGGCCTCCTGTACAAGTCATGTCTCAGTTGCATTTAGCTAACAAAAGCAACAATCGAAATCTCCACTGCACCCACAAAGAATAATGAGGATTAGAGTCTCATCCAGTGTGCCGGAAGGCTCATTTGCATTCCCGGTCTGGCGATTCCCCTCTTTTCCATTTTGTGAAAGGACCCTCTCCCCAATGTTTTTCTGTCCCTAAGACAAGAGAACTAAAAAGCTTTCTTTGATGGGGGAAAGTGGAAGATCTTGTTCATCACATCTCATTTATACATAATTCCTACGCATCATACACTTCTGCCACAATTATGATTTAATTCATTCCTCTCCAGAAAAATACACCAATCGTCTCCGTGGTTGCCCTGTTCATCATCTCAGGCTGTGGGAGCCAGTACCGGCCAGGTGCAGGGACAATGGCTGGCTATTCATTTCTCTGCACCAGCTGTTACCCTCAGCATGCACCCAGTCTGGGTCCTGCTGCTAACAGCCCTGTTGTGGCTGCTGCTGCAACTTTAATTTCATTTCAAGAGCTAATCCCGAATGATTGTTCTGAGAACATGCCTAAGTACAGTGAGGGGAAGTATATTTTATGGAAAGATGTGTTTCAGGATTTAAGTCTGTCACAGAATAGCTTATAGGTCTGTGTGAACTTTCAGGTTTTTCCCCCCCCAGACTTGTGGGAGATGCTGACTGGTTCAGTCAGATAATGCCAGGTAGTGAATCACCCCTGCTATCAGCATTCACCAAAATCTGTGTTGCAGCATATAGGCCAAATTGTGATGCAAGGCACCAGCAATATCAGCCAGTGCCTGATAAAAAATGTATGGATGCCAAAGAAGAGCCTGCAGTATATTTCAGCCCAACAAAGATCCTGGAGCCAATAGGGAACCCGTTCCATTGGTCTGCTTGTGACCACAGGAATTGGTCTGCTCCAGGCAGCTCAGAGATCGTAGGACAATGCTAATTCTGGCTTTTTACTACATGGAAGGGAGGAAAGGGGAGGGAAGGGGAGGGGAGAGGAGGGGAGAGGAGTTCATAATGAACTGATGGCATAGGAAAGAAGAGAAAATTTGCGTACTAAATGTCATGAGACCTCTGAAGCCTGGACTGAGGATCCAGGTCGCAGTCATTTGCTTTCAGAAACATGAAGTCTACCATTTCCCATTTACAAAGCAAAAAAGACTATCTGGGTTTTCAGGGAAATTCTGGTTTTGGTTTCAAGTTCTGCCGTTCACCAGAACATTAACTGTGAGGTTTTTAAAAATGGCTTTGAACAAGATGTGTTGTAGCAAAGGAAGAGATATAATTTGCAGCCGTATGAAAACAATGTAAAAGAAGAGAAATTAAGCTCAGAAAATATTTTCTTAGCTGTGATGATGTCATTCACAGATCTCTTACAACTAATTGTCTTTAAATTAATAATTTTCAACTAATTGCTTTACTTTCAAACCTTTTTCTTTATTATTAAATAGAGACAAAACCTACTCATAGCTATGTCTGTTACATTTTACTTAAATCGATTGGATTTTCCTCCCCCTCGTTCTCAGCTCAGTCAGTTACATTATTAGTTGAAATTCCACATTGAAGAATGTACTTTCCGCCTCTGAGATTTCTGCTTACTTCCCTCCAGATGAGAGAAGGAATTTGCCAGTACTTTGACTTTCTCTTCCTACTAATGCAACTTGAATTGGAAGATGCCAAAGGCAGCTTAGTTATTCATATTTTCCCAGTTTTATCTGCCAATAGTGCATCATTCTTTGTATGGACTCAGGTCTGAAGAGTAGTACATTTTGTTCTTTTACAGGCCAGCAGAGTAAGACAAATGGGATGCTGTAAATGCAGTACTAAAATCCATGAATAAACGAAATTGCAAGCTTTAAGAGAGGTCACTCAGAAATAGCTTCAATTCCAATAGACTCTGGTTTAGTGACTCAAAATTGTGTACATAGCCAATTAAGCCATCAGTTCATGCTGAGATACAGGGATGGGGACTGCTGGATATTCTATGTGAATATTGACTTTCCTTACAGGAAATCTGCCTTCTCTTCCCAGCAATTCCACACATTTATGGTATGATGTTGAGCAAATCATCCTCTCTAGTTTAAAATCTCATGTTCTTTAGAATAAGGGTCATGATATGGATGTTCTTCGTAAAATTCCTGGAAATCCATGGCTAAAATCAAGCCTTACACTAAAAAATCAATAGCATTATGCATTTACAGAGCAACATGTTTACACAGCATTTAAGAATGCTATCTTGAAATTACACAAAAATGTATACAGCAATTCAGGAGTGTTCTAGTTAGATGAAGCTGTCTGAAAAGGCCATATTCCCAGATCAAGGACAATTTTTTTTTCTCTTTTTTATTTTCAGCTTTGGCCCAAATTATATCAAACTCAGAAATCATTAGTATTTCCCGCAAATGGCAAGTTCCAGGGGAAAAACAATAATCAGAAATAACAAGGAAGGATGGCCTCCATGAGAAATTACATTCCCTAGTGAATCCTGGATTATAGACAATGGGTGCCTCAGGCAGGAAGTAAGGAGGAAAAGAAAATTAGTTTTGTGGGATGCCTGAAGAGAGCCAAGCAAACCTTGTGTATTTAAATTAGTGTTTATCTTCTTTTTGTGTTTTAAATTCTAGATATGCCTAGCTAGAATTCAAGTTTCTGCAGTAATTTTCTGTTAGGAAGAGTAATGATAAGAGAAGCGGGTGTTTTTGACACAGCTCCACGTGTTTACAAACAATGTACAAAAACTTTACTTCCTTGAACAAGGCAAAACCAGCAAGCTGGAGACAGCTTCTCAGAAGGGGGTCCGGCATGGCCAGCTGCCAGCACTCGGAGCAGCAAGATCCCAGGAGATTTTCCCAGCATCATCTTCCCTGTGCTTATTCACACCGTAACTTATGCTTGGCTTGACCTCCTCGCCCTTGCATGGAGACACAATCCAGGCAGTGAGTGTTGCAAACTGAGGCCTCTCTCAAAGCCCCCCACTGCTGGGCACAGCATTAAAATAAAAGAGGGCCCCTGAGATAATTTCAGTGAAAAATTGAAAAAAAGCTTGCATGGCTATCTGAAAACTCAAAAAGGAGAAGATAAGAGAATGTCCAATGTACTTGCTTTGCCACAGAAACATACCCTTAATATGAGGGTATTAATTACTCTGGGCCTGGCTGCTGCTTTGAACATCTGAGGTTTGTGATTTTCAGGAGCAGAGTCCATTAAGTAAAAATTCAGTACACTTCTGACCCAAGAAATATTTGGGATGACTTGGGCAGGATGAGGACAGGTAAAAGCAATAAATAACACAAAGGGGGTACACAAATGTCATCAGCATCTCCACTTGGCACAGCCATCACTGTTCTTGTCACAGGCTTAAAGGTCTCTCTTGCTGTAAAAAGTCTTTTTCAACTTCCAGAGGGAAAGTGGGTTGGATATCACAGAGTTTCACACCAGGAAACATTCCCAAACTCACTGTAAATGACAACAATGAAATTGTACATATGTAATGTCCAGCGGAAAAAAATCTTCTACCAGCCAGAAAGGAGAAACTAGAAAAAAAATGGAGATATCTTTTTCATTCTCTAATTTGCCATCATTCCTTGAAATCTCTGAGTAAGACTGGGGCCTCTGGAGAAGATAATTTAGTCTCCTTCTCTCTTTTCTGTAGTATAAGCCTCTGCATTAAAGAAAAACTGGTATTGGAACCACAAGCTCTATCAGTTCCAGTGAATCCATATGAAATTTATGAAGTATAGCTCCAGGCACATGATGAAAAGGGCAGAAAGTGTGAAGGTGATATTTAGTCTTTGGAAACACTGGGAAGACATGAAAAGTCTTGGAAGAGCTGAGCACTTTTTTCCTGAATTCCCTTATCTCTAATCTGAAAGAATAGGTCTCTCGGGTATTGAGTTTAAATTTGGATTGCAGTGTGGTTTACTACTCTGTTACAGAAGTCAGATAGATTTAATGTCCAGACCTGTAAATCCTTTGCAGTGAAACGGGGAAAAAAAATGAAGTCAGAGAATGGAGACCAATTAATGGAAGCATATGGATGAATGGCCTGTGGGGTGTTCCCATTTACTGCTGTGCTGATTTATATTGCTGTCATCACAAACTTTTTGTATTATTTCTCATTGTACTCAAAGAGTATTGTCACAATTAGATTGAAATTTGTCTTCATGGGAGGTATTGCCCTGACTGAATAACGAGGATGATGTTCCTGGGCAATGTGTAATTGGCCACTTAAGACTGCCGGCTCACATCCACTGTGTCTTCATCACCATCCATAGGGCCAGCCCAGAAGTGGGGGAATGGTTAACCACTATACCTGCACTAAACCTTCAGATAAAATACAAACAACCACCTTTGTGTAGAACCAAGGAAGGGAAAATCCAGGCACCTTCAGGAGTTGAAAGCAGCTGCTCCTGCTGGGCTTCATGCTCGTGCTGCTGGGGGGTGATGTGTGCACACATCACAACAGATGGCACCCTGTACATCAGACTGCGAAAACCAAGACAAATTAATCATCATTTCACCTTGCCAAGTAAGTAAATACTAAAACATTCATCTTGCATACAGGAAAAGCGAGTCATCAAGCTGTCACAAAAAGAGCTGGGGCCGGTGCCAGGACCAGGAAACAGCTATCCAAGCTCTCCAGTGTGCTAGCTTTCATCCTGCTCCCCTCAGGCAACACAACTACCTCCATCGAAGTTAAACTCAAGCTAGCTCCTCTGGAACAGGGGAAGGTGGCAGCCCACCTGTCATGGCATCCCTCAGACCCTCTCTGTGAGGGGCACATTGCACTTCCTAACTCTTGGATACATAACTTGTTCTTTGCTGAGAGGAGATGAGGAGCCACATGCAGTAGTTATAGGGGGTTCTGATTGCTTCTATAGTAGAAAAATAGAAATCACAAAAAATAACAGTGACAAGCTTTGAAGACCAGCTAATTTTTAATTTCCATCTAATTTTCAAAATTTCCTATGTGTGCATCCAAAACACAGATGAAGATTAAAAGCTTCTCATTAAAAAATAAAAGCAACAGCCTGGATTTTTCTTAATCTCAGAGGCATCACGAGGAGATCTTCACAGGTCCCACAGCTGACTATGGCTTTCAAAAGCAGGCCAACACAGATTTCTTGCTCCTGTTGTTATAGCTCAGTTGATCCTACAGACTCTCTGCTTGTAGGACCATGAGATTGCCTGTCTTGATTTATGCGTGCAGGTATGGTTCAGTTTGCAGATTTTCCCTCTCCCTACAGGACAAAGAAAGAATATATAACAAATAAATAATTTTTAAAACCTTCAAACTTAGCAGAGAAAATAAGATGCTTGGACAAACCTGGTGCTCTGGGGGAGTTGACATTTGATTTTCCTTACTAACTCATCAGGAAGTCTTTGTGCTACAAAAGAACTCTGTGGTTCAACTTGTTTGCTCTCAGGGTTGTTGCTGAAATCCCCTTGCCATATACTCAGGAAGGAATCCTTTTTTTTCAAGCTTTGCTCTTTGCACCGCAAGTATTGTATGTGGCTGATTCTGCCCTTCATTCCAGCCCTGAATGGGACTGACTGTAGTGATGTGGCAGCGATGTGCTGACAGCAGAATTGAGTTCCAGTCTGATGAGATGAGGCAAACACACAGATTTCAAGAGGGCTACTAGTAAGAGCTAGGTCTTTGTGAACTTTACTAGCTCAGTATCAAAACCCTAGTGATTCAAATTACAAGCAGGGACTCCAGCTGTAGGAGAAAACAAAAGTGTGGTAGAGCAAAAGGAATATAAAGAAGAGAAAATAATTTGAACCAACTGGAGGACTGCATCTCCAGACAGAACCAGCAGGAGTGAACGTGGAATTTATGTGCACAAGGATACAGGGGACAGATTTTTTGTGTGCTCAAAGCTGGCTAGGGAAGGCAATAAGCTCTGCCCTTTTCTATCCAGAAAGTGAAAGGATAACTTGTTCTGAATTAAAAAAAAAAAAAAAATAATAAAAAGGAAACAGGATAATAGCCAGACTGGACTGTTCTTACTCCACCTGTGCAAATACTTTTGTATCCATTGGCAACAAATCTGGAAGGTCCATCTGCTTCTAGTCAACACATCAACACCCACTAATCCCACCTCACATGCACTTACTTTGTGTCCCCTTATTTTACCAGATCATAGAAAGCGAGGAGGAGGGAGAAACCCAGTGGATTTACTCTAATCCTTGAATGCAGCTTTGGATCTGCTTTGTATGGTCTAAGAGCCACCCCCTTGTCTATATAAAAAATATACCATAATGAAGAGGAGATTCTGTACATGGAGAAGAAAAAGGAGAGAAAAAAGGGTACTGAGAAACAGTATTTAGTTTAGGGAAATATAATGTAATAGTGGCAGAGTTTGCATTTTATGCCAAAAAAATCCCACCAGTTTTCTCAGCTCTTTTTATGAGAATTTGCTGAAGTTGAGAGGCAGAGTGTAATTTTACAGACTGACACATTTAGCTGACTAGCAGAGCAAAAAAGCTTAGGAAATACCTTTCACATTCAAAGGTACAAAATAATACATCTTTTGGTTAGTATCAACCTGGTTTTCCACATGCCTAGGATTTAAATGTAAATCTCTGCCAAGCATAAGGATTTTTTAAGAGTGTTAATCACCTAGCCCTTTTTACAGTGTGTGAAGTGATTTGAAATCATCAGGGAACATTAATACTTTGTGGAGAGAGTTCCAGGATAGAAGACTGCAGTTTGCAGCACTGCTAAGACATATAAATCACTTCATCTGTGGTGGAATGTGATGATTTGAAGCCATTGGGTTTGGAAATGGAAAAAAGACATGATCTTGAAAGATTCAAACCACTTTTAATATATTGAGCTAAATCTTACAGCTCTGATTGAGACTTTTTCAACAAACATCAAACTACAAGCTGCAAAATACTTTCAAATACTTTCTTCTGGAAAACTTCCAATAAAACTTACCCTTTCTAGTTCTGCATATGTTTAGAAATACTGGGTTTAATCGTGCAGCAGTTTGCACTTGATGTAATCACCTGCTGTTGTGCAAACTGAGCTCAAACACCTTTTCTGATCTAGTAATATTGTACATCATTTTACCATCTTTGTGAAATGCAAAGCCACAGCAGAGGAATGCTTTATTCCACAAGGGGAAAGAAGCTGTAGAGACGATATTCTTGGTTCCACAAGATTGCCCTGCTTTAATAAGCAGGAAAAAAAGATGGAAAGATGAAGGACACTCACAAAATTGTGTAAGTTACATAAAATGGAAGTGGAAAATGAGTGGGAGCACAGCAGTTTCATTCCTATAAGCAATATCAGCCAGAGAGTAGGAAAACACTATCATCTTTATCATCTTTTCCTCTAACCTTGCTCATAGGCAGTCTTGAGGACTGGAGGTAAAACACAGCTTGCATCCAGTTTACATATTATTCATGCAAGTCTTGCACTATGTGAGATCTAGTACTGTGCTAATAGGAAATGGTAAGAAAGGAAATCTCTAAAAAAGGATTTAGGAACAAACAGCTGTCAATTGGTGATGCTCGGGAAGATGTCATTAGCGACACAGGATCAGACAGGATGTGTTTAAAGATTACACTTGCTTCTAAAAGCCATTGTGTATCCAGAGAAAAAAGAAATAAAACACGTTTCTAAGTTTACCAAATTTTTAAGCACACCAAAATCATTCTTCTGAAGAAGTTTCCCTGCCTTTTGCCATGACTTAGTTTAGCAGTAAGAATGATATGAGAGAGCAAACTGAGCTTGTAAGTGCAGGCTGTGAGGAGTTATGTATTTAGCTTGTTTAGTTTTTGCTATTGCAAAAGACAGCTGACCTTTTCTGGAGGAGCTCAGTTGCTACCCCTGCCTCATAGCAGGCCTTTGCAGGTCTGGAGCAGGGAGTGGTGACATGGGCACTGCCTGCCTCCCACGAATCTTCATTCAAGCTTGAATGACAAGCAACATTTTTTAGGTTGCTACACTTCTTTGGCCATCTGTACTTGCCCCACCAATATCCTCCAAAATGATGGAGCACAACCCTTTTGTGAAGAGATGGAACAGTGTGATACCAGCAACAACTCATACACACATCCAGAGTGAGACCTTTCTTATCCATCTTCCTCATGAAGGACTTGTATGTAGAAATGCTTATCAACATGGAGCTAATGCTTATCAAGGGGTATATATGTTCATCATACAGCTCTTATATGATATGCTTTAGAATGAGGTTAAACACTCTAGAATTATAAATGGCACCTTCCACAAAGCTTTAATTTGGATCCTAGTGTATGTACGATAACCCTTAATTAAATGTTTTGGGTTTTTTTTCACAGGAATCTTGCCATATAGGGAGAACAGTGATAAGAAAAAGAAGCAAGATTGGGAATTAATGAGGCTCCTTTCTTCATTTGCTCCACCATGTAGGAGATGAAACTTCTGCGAAAAATAAAGGCAGGAGACTAAAGGAGAGAGCATGACTTTTGGAATATTACAAAATGAAACCCTGCCACTGCTGCACATTTCCTCTCTGACTGTAACCAACCACAGCTCTCTCAGTGCTCCATGGATGGTAAACGGACAGTTTAGACACGACTGCGTGGAAAAGAAGTGTCCAGGTTAGTATAACATGGGTCAAAATTAGAGTACCTGGCAGCTCTGGAAATCAGGAAAGACCAAAGTTTTGCAAGAAGAGGGAGGCCCAGAAACATCGCATGACACCAAGTAGGATTAGGTACATTTTGACATCCCAACTCTATGTGATATGATATAGTTCTTACATTATAGAAAATGTGTATTTGGCAAAACTCACATTGGGACAATTTTTAAAGTCCACTCCAATACATGAAAAACTCAAGTTCTCATAAAGACCAGTCACTCTACTTGAAAACAACATCAGAATGTACTTCCCTAGTTTTTGTTCCCATTTTCACTGGTACATTAAATGACTTCATTTCAGAAGTGAGACAAGGAGGAATGTTGTCACCTGTTGTAACAGGTAGGGTTCTGTTGTTTGGGCATACCCTAGAGACACAAACTAAAACAAAAGAAAATAGATACCTGTAAAATGGACTGCTGGTGTTAGAGAGGCACAAACTCATACTTTACTTTCTCCAACAAGGGCAGAGATAGTCACCCCAAAAGGCACATCTCAGGGCATCATGCCCACTCCTCAGACTATAGATCTCCAGGTGAGGAGGAGCTATATCCATGGTAGAGACACCAGTGTCTCTGGAGTAGAGCCTCTTCTCATAACCACGGGCAAGACTGGGCTGAGCACCCAGTGGAACCTCACGTTTTCTCAGAAGTTTCATCCTGGGCTTCTCCCCCCAGATTGCTGCCTTCCAGCAATGAGGTGATCATATCACCCAGCAGCCTTCACACTGTACCGCCCCAGCAAACATTTAAACCTGAAACATGTCTCACGCCAGGCATATTTTTTTTAAACAGTAATGGTAATGGGTTAAGCTGGTAATATAAACCTTTCTAATGAGACAAAGGTGTCTAGAGTATGATTTTATGTCCAAGCTGTGGCCTTGGTACCATCTGGTTTAATGGTATGGTAGCCCCAACTACTGTGGTTGTGAAGCCACAGAATCATCATGTAATGCATGAGTGGCTCACACATTGCCTGTGCTGAGGATGGGAATGTGCATAGATAGTGAGTGCAGTAACATAACTCTTGATTTTCACACTGATTGCTTCTTTGCATTCATAGCCACAGCCTAATACATGGCTTGATCTCATGTGAACTGCCCCATTTACTTCTAGATGTTTTCAAAAATGAAGATTCTATAAAATACAGACGCAAATTTCTTAGAAATTAGATGTAAAAAAATGTATTTCTTTTGTGGCTTCACCTTAGCCACACAATATCCTCAAGGTTTTAGATTTAATGAAAACATTACTCTTGTACTGCAGACAGCAGCTTGGAAACATGATCACAAAAGTAAGGAAGGCAAAGAAAAAGCACTTCAAGCATTCTTTAAAAAAGAACTTTCCAAAATCTAATTTTTGCATCAGCCTTTTGATATTCTTGAAGCCTGACTCATAAAATGCTGAGTGTGTGTGGGAGAAGCAGAGCAGGAGCGAAGGGATGGCGCTGCCATTTAAAAATTTATTATAAATAGATAAAATGCCAACTGTCTGCATTTTGCCCTCAAGACATCATTAACTGGTCAAGATTATTGCCATCGTCTGTAACTAATAATGCAAATATGATTAGTTTTGTTTCTTAAATTTAAAGGAGACTGTCATGAGACTTGACAGCAACACATGCAGCTTGCAAGGAGCAGCTCAAGTCAGGCGTTTTCTAGACAGTTTTAGTGATGTTTCTTTTTTTGTTCAAAACACAGCAATTTAAAATATTTGCTTGCATGATCACGAGTAGTCTGGACTGCCATAAAGCAAAAATTCGCAGTATCATTTAGTTTGCACTGTTTATACCGTTCACTCCCTCTTGCTTCTGCTGACATGAACTGGTTTTGTTTTCTTTTCTGCAGAAGTGTTTCACCCCTGGCTGTCACCCACCACAACATCCTGCTGGCGTGCGGGCTGCAGACCGCAGGGAGGAAGGTTTGACTTTTACACCCAAATGCAAACCCTGCTGTCTTTGGCTGCTTTAAAAATCTAGGGGAAGCATGTTGTGTACAGGCCTAAACTTAGTACAGGCAGTGGGACTGTGGTGTTGCCATGCTTTAACCCTCCATTTTCTGGGCCATGTATGGTTATACTTTTAAGACAAGATGTGTTCAGTAATGTCAACAAAGCTGTCAAGGCCCATATTAGGGTGCACATCTATGTATGGGGTCCCAAGCATGATTGGGAACTCTTTTTCTTGTTATGCAAGGTGTATGAGAGGGAACCAAGCTGATGTGTGCTACAAGCTAATGGGTGCCTTCCAACTTGAAGTATTCCATGACTTTATAAAACTGCCAGAAATGTTCATAGAGAAGAAAACAATTCTGAGAAGTCTCACTACAGCAGTTCTCTGCTATCAGGCCAGCTGGCTGGGCATGCTTGAGTGGAACACAATGCAAATGTAAGCACAGAGAAGGGCATTGTTTTCCACAACACAAAGACACAGGTTCAGGAATCCCACTCTTGGCTCTGAGCAAACTGTTCAGCCTCCATGTTGCTTGACACAGAAGCACAGACCAGCTTCCCAAGGAGCCTGAGGCACAGCTTTCTGCACAGCAATTTCTTTTCACCTGCTGGCATGTTTTTTGGCACAGCACATGCCATGCAGAGGCCTGGCAGCCACCTGCACCCACCCACTGCTGATGCTCCCATCCCCTTCAGGCCAGAACCATTCATCAGGATAATGAAAGGTGTCTTAGTGGGTGCTTAAGGAGAAAATTACAGACATTTTTGTATAAAGCTAAGCACTGCTCAGTGTCCCTGCTTCCCAGCACACATCCTGGGGGACTTTAGACATGTGTGTGTCTTGATTCCCTGTGGTCATATGTCTGAGACAGGCACTTTGGTGTTCCATGGAAACAAGGTGGCACTGCCTCTGGGTATAGGAATGTTTGCATTTAGGTTCCCAGCAAAGTTTTCCGGCCAAACCTTATGTGTCTGTGGACTTGGAGGTACCAGAGTACCTTGCAGATGTCACATACTTGAATTTAAATATTCCAATGCCACTGAAGTTACCTGCAAAACAGGTATTATTTCCAGGTTTGTATCTTGACTTCTGTGTGAACTGCTTCATAGTGCTGAAGTCCTGTCAAATGGTGGTGAGCATCTTCAACTGCTGTTGACTTTCTTTTTTTCCCTAAGAAAACTGAAAGCAGATTTCTAAGAAAATCATACTGTGTTCCAAAATAGAATTTTATAAAGGAAGCTTTTTAGAACAATAGCTGCAGAGATGGACCAAGGCCTCTTGACTAATAAAGACTTGGCAGCAATATGTGTTCTATTACCAAAACTTTGCAAAAGACCTAATTCTGCAGATACAGACTATCAATTTTACTAATATGATCTTCCATGGCATTTAACAGACTTAGCAATGACCAGGACATGCAGATCACTATATTCCCATTCAAACAAAATTGTCATTTTACTGAGCGTTTCCCCACTGAGAAAAAATAGCCAGGTTTTGAGTACTTGTTGTATCAATAAGTATGCATTGCATGCATATACATTTACATGGTACATACCATTGGCCTCTCTGGAGAACAGCTTTAAGCATGACAAGGTGGCAGCACAACCCTTTGTGTCACTCAGCTTTCAGTGGTTGTGCAGGAAGAAGCTCCAAAAACGAGCAAGGTCATGGACATAATGCTGCTATACTTGTGAAAATGCTGTACTGGAAAATGCTCAGGTCTGACTCTGAGCATTTCTCTGAAAGGAATTTTGATCTGGATCTGATCTGACAAGACTCAGGAGAGCATTTGTAGGTCGAACAACTCCCTCTCTAGGTTACCAGGCTGATATTTGAGTCACTCAGGTGTTCTGGCAGAGATAAGCATAATCTGCAATGACATCTAGACTACACCAGAAGATAATGCTGCTTCTCGTGTGTTATTTAAAATACGTGCTAGCAGACTGGCTTCGGCTGCTTAAATACGCACTGCAGTGCATTTGTGGCTAAAGCTGTACTCAGAGTGGCAGAACTAAACTGAACTGCCACCCTCAGGAAAACTTTATTAGAATAATTTCACATTAAGCAGTTTATGTAACTAGATGTTAAAAACATTGCTTTCTAGAAACACTGTCAAGCACTTATCCTCAAATAACCCATTCCACTTATTTTTAAACCAGAGGTACCTGGAAATATTGGCCACACAGATTCCTGGAAATCACTGCACTGGAGCAGCTCTTCAACCTGTTCTTGATTTTCTTTGAGAATGCCATTTCAGATCAAAATGCTGAAGATATCTTGCCTTGAAAATCAAATCATTAGGAGATCTAAGCTGGTATGGGTTTTGCTGCTGGAAGAAAAGGCAAGTCACATGAATTTTGCAGAATTTCCATGGACTTTGCCCATTTCCAAAAGAAACATGTTGGGCTTTTTTTAAGTCCTTGAAAGCATGATTCCCATCACAGAGTTATCAAACAAAGGATTTTCATGCAATGCTGAACATAAATTGTGCTGCAAACTGTGGAACAAACTTTTAGGACTGTTTTTTATACTTGGTGGAGATTATACAAATATATCATTAAGGGTCAGTGTTTTGGTATGGAGCCATAAGGCCAGTCCTGTGACAATAATTGGTTCATGTGGTGTCATCTTAGCAAAGGCTCTGCAACTGTTTAAACATACTTAATATTTTGTGTTGCTGGATTAGAAGAGAATCTCAGCCTATTTCTAAAACATCAAAGTAATTTAAAAAAAACCCACTAAGTATCAGTGGCAATATAATAAGTTTTCAATATGCAAGAACTTCCTGATTCTCTTCCTCTTTTTCTTCCCTTGGAGTGTTTTTTCATGGCAAAGCTTTACACAGATATGGCAAAAGTGACCTTGGAGCAGAAAGAATACCTCCAGCAAAGCTGGAGGTAACATGAGGAATGAGCAAAACACAACATGAATTTTCAAAATTCATTCCAACATGAGAGGCACATAAGTATTATTATAGTATTGCCTTATATTTTAACCCTTGCCTCGCTCATGCTCCCAGAAAAAAACCACCAAAATACTATGCTCACAAGAGAAATAGCTACAAAGTTTAAGATGTCATCACCCCTCACAAGAAGTTATGCAGACCTGCAGCTCAGCACCTTCACAGCTTAGTTAAAACTCTTTTGAAAAGCACGTTTATCTCCAGTCACTGGATTTTGTACAGAAACAGCTGAGAGGAGTGCGAGTGCACACGCTCTGCTCCCTCAGCTACTCTAAGGGTCCCAGCTGAAGACCTGCACTGGTGACATCTTAAATTGTATCAGCTAGATTTGCCTGGAGCTCGTCTAACCTCTCTTCAGGGCTCCACCACACTCTCAGATCTTATGGAGACTGAATTAGCCAAGCTACACTTTTGCTAATTTCCCAGCATTATCACAGGCAGGTAACAGCCCTACTGATAGCTCTTATGCTCTTGTCAAAAATCTCTGATTCTCCCTACTTTCCTACAGTCAGAATTACTTTCTATTTTGGTATGACTGGTGCTCCTGGCTGACCTGCAAACTTCCTTCCATAGTTGGCAAGATCATGAACCCATCGCGGAGGAGTGCTGAATTGTACTACAGCTTATAGAAGTAGGTAATTCCTTCCCCCAGCTTTCTGTTATTGTGTCAAGTGCACCAGGAACTACATCTCATGTCCAAGCCATTTGCCATGGTAATTATTTCCTCAGCAAATGTGTGGGCCCATGCATGGGAAGAAATGTTAGTATTTGATTTTTTCTGAAAACAAAAAAAAATTAGAACGTCAGCAGTGCTTGTATATAATGTGAAGTGAAAACCCTACACAGTTCTGAGGCCAGTAGATACTAGATTAAACTTTACACTGGGAGCAAATCCTTGGGTATACATCATTGTTCCTGTTGCTCCTCTCCTGCTTTCAAAAACAGAGAGAAAATGAAACTCAACTGCCCCAGGCAGTACACAACTCACATTCTCCTCCAATTGTTACAGATTTATTTTAATTCCAAGTTTCTCTGTCTCTTTCTACATGGTGTTCCCAGAAGCCCTGAGCACTTTTATTAGTATTGTTAAGATAAATCTAAAATAAGAGAGACATAAAGGTCTCTTCATAGTCCTGTCTTGGCTCCAACTCAGAACTGAGCCTTACATTTACTGGTTTGGTTGTTTTGTTTTTACTAAATTTTCAAGGCTGATCCCTTCAGTGCTTAAAGAGCTATCAAGAGCTTGTACAGAGAACTAGGCTGGGATAGGTTGGTGCCCTCTGTACCAGAACTGGCATCTCATACAATCACAAAGCACTTGGTATCTGCCAGCATACCCAGGCTATTCTGCCTGTCAATCCAGACAATCTAGACTCAGGCTTGTGGCAAAATAGAAGCAGAAGAAAAATCATCTGTGGTTATCTGGCAACACAGAGCTGTCTGGCCTCACCCTTCTGGCAGAAGGCCTGGGTCTCTGTCCCCTTTCTCTATGCCTGTGGAGCACAGGGGTGCAGGCACTTGGCAGCACAGGTCTGGAAGCAGAAGAGCTGCACCAGAGTGACAGAGCATTGGGGCCAGTAAGATGTGCTGAGCTCCTGCTCTGCTCCTCCAGTCCAGCTGGCTCGGACCCAGACAGCTCAAGTTCCTCTGCATATCACTTCCCTGCTCTCCAGATTCTGGGGCCAGCACAGGCAGAGGCAGCCCAGATCTGTTTGCACACCGGATCTAAGTCGTTTTCCTGTTGCTCAAAGCAGAGGAAAACAAGATGAAAGGGGCAGCAGCTGGAACTACACAGCTTTGTAGAGATTCCATAACCACGCATGCACTTGCTGGATCTGGAAATGAGGAGACGCTTTTCAAGCATTTTGCACTTGTAAAAGGCTGCTAAGGGAAATTCACCCATCCTGCAACTTTAAGGGCTACAGCTGTGGAGTGTAAGCACAGAGCAGGAAGCAGTTTGCTTTCCTCATGCAGCAACTCTTTCTTCCTACTGGAGGGTGCACTTCTACCTGATAAAAAGAATTGGCAGTAAGCTAGAAAACAATTAAAAGGGCTTTTTTCTTCCCATCCCCTCCCACTTTCTCCCTGGAGAGATTTAGAGAAAGTAGGACTTCTATGAGGAAAAGAATCACATCCTGAAGCTGCTGTAACTTCTGGTTAGCATTGCATGAAAGCATTCAGGGAGCTCCTCACCCACTTCCTTCACCTCTAGGTGTCTAGAGGACAAGAAAACGAAAAAATATGACATTGCCACAGGTGAATGAGGTACATTTAACATTCATCCCTTTTTGTGCACAATCTGGTTAATCCAAAGGATAGTCATTCTTCTATTGAATCACACTGCAAAATTCTTTCTCTCTCCCTGTCCTGTTTTCTGAACAGTTGCCTAAATACGCTCCTTGCAGGAATTCAGTTTGTCTTCATTTCAGATTGCAAATAAAGAGAAACCAAAGCAGTAAGAATAACACAAATTTAAGTATGTGCTTTTATTTCATACTTTCATGGCACATTTTCATTTGTAAACATTAAATTACGAGTCCTCTTCTTCATATGTTGAAAATAACCACCAGACACTTGAGAGAATTACCTGAGATTTGAAAACAAAAAAACCCAAAAAGATCTGGCATCTTTTACATTACTCACATACAGTACCATTTTAGGAAGACTTACAAAAGGGAATGTTTTCCAAAATAGGACAGTTTTCTTTTGACTATAAAGATATACAAAATACATCAAAATGCCTTAGAATGATCAGCCTTATTAAGAGGATGTGGCAAATCACTGTTTCAAACAATTCCATTAATGCATAGCTGAAACACTGCGTCAGTCCTGCAGCAGCATGATATCCACATTGTCATGAACACCTTGTAAAAGCAGCTCTCCTTGGTAAGTGACAATCTTCCGTCGTTTTGCTGCCTTAAGCGTTCCCACCAGGGCTTCAAAGAGGTTGGCACACTTTTCATCAGCAAACAGCACACCAAATTTCACACTCACTTGTCCATCAGCATCTAAATAAAAGACATAATGCAGATTTCCTTCAAGGTAGGAGATTACTGGGGAAATGAGGTTACACACAGAACGTTGAAAGCTCCATTGTCCTCCAGTTTATTTGGGATCATATTATGAATGCTGATGATAAACAGTAGGCAGAACTCCTGCCTAACCTAACTCTGCCTTTCCTTCCAGAAACTAGTATAGAGGACCACATATTCGCAGTGTTTACTTTTATTGATGACTTCCTGAAACCTACAAGGACAGGCTACTGAACCTCCTCACCCATGTTTGGAGGAAATTAGTTTTAAATAATTAAAAGCCTAGAATCCTAGAACATCTCAAATTGGAGGAGACTCATAAGGGTCAAGTCCAACTCCCTGCTCCTTCAACCTAAATCTAAACCATACACTAAAATATTTTTTTCATTATTTTTTCACTCATTAATATTTGACATTCACATTGAAAAGGCTGCAATGTGAATTTTCACACAAAGCAAGAATTTAAAAATATATGTTAAAGTTATGTTATTCCTAAATAGCAGACACAGTCATACAAAATTCAAGATATCTGTTTAGGTTTTGAAAAACAAGTGAAACTGAACAAATGGCACCAGAACTGACATACAGGAGCAGGTAGCATAACCACAAACTGCATAAATATTTGTAAAGAATGAGGAGCTTTAGCAATGAAAAGCAATCTTAAGAAAAAAGCGTACTTTCCAAGCAAGTTTAAGGAAGTTTGGAACTACACATGTAACTCCTGGATTAGTTTTAGACATACAGACCAATTTCTTCCAAATAATGTGATCACGAACAGAATTGAAATGCATGAATTCTGAAGTACACAAGTTACCAAGGAAGGAGGTAGAAGGAGAAGGTGCAACTTTCTTCTGTGGTGACTGTAGTGAGTATTGAAAGCCCAAAGAAAAGGTGAATCTTGAAGCTGATTCAGGCAGCAGGATTTCGGGCCTACATCCTCTTTGCCGCAGAGGCTTAAATGTTTAACTTGGAACAGAACTAGTTTAAAGGAGGGGACACAGGCAGTACCGTACAGTCCAATGTTAAGTGCATATGCAGGTTTTCACATTACCTGAGCCTGCTTATTTAAATTTGCCAAGTCCATAGTTTGATATAACATGACTACATCTGTACAGAGATATTACAATACTTACTTTTGGTTCCCAGCCGCCGAATCTCCTCAACTAGGAGGCTAATTTCATGTTCCACGTTCATTGTGGTCTAAAAGTAAAATAAATTTTTACAAAGTTATTAGGAATCCTTCTGCCGTGTTCTCAGTTCTATAGGGATTCATAAATCCCAGTAGCCTGGAGACGCATGACTACAGGATAATCTAGGATTTTAGTCTTGAACAGATAAAGAGCCTCTGCACCTCCACATTTGAAGGGAAGAGAACAGAAGTTACAATCTTGTTACATTCTATGCACAAATATAAGTTGCCAATATCAAAATATGAAAGATGTGGGAAGGTCAAGGAAAAGGAGGGTTGATTGTTTTCAAGAATGAGCTTAAGTTGCCACAGAATCAGAGGAACTCCTTCACATCACAGGTCTTCAGGGGCTTTGCAACTTTCCATCGATGGCCTCAATTAAAATGGACCATCTGCCTTTGAATTTCTCTCTGGGATATGTGGTAGATTTGGTCTCTTAAACCACACCACAGCTTTCTACACATGCTGGGAAGACATTGGAGACATCCTGCTGGTTACAGACACACATGGCGTCTGAAGGGACAGCAGCTCCTGCATACCTGCTACTGAGAGCAGAACTGATCCAAACTATGCAAGTGACCTAAGGCAGTCAACATTTCTGCCATTCATAGTGATCCCGAGAATCTACTAACAACACCAAACGTATCCCGGGCACCTCTTTGCCGTGAAACGCAGCAATTTGCACCAATGTACTCCAATGCCTTGCAACACTTTAACCACAGGCAGTTCAGCATATGGCAACACTGCAGTCAAACAAAACAGTATCTGGCTACAAGAGTCCAAGGTTAACAACTGCAGACACCAGAATGGTGTTTTATGACCTATGCTGTGCAAAGCACCATCAACACCATGAAGCCTTTAGATGTTGAACTGCTTGAGCAAAAATTGGGACTAAGGTAGGCAAAAGAAACCGAGCATCACAGACAAAGAAAAGCATGACATGCAGCTTCCACGGGTGCCAACAATGCAGCCTGGAATAAAAGCCACTGAGAGCTTCTGGAGCTGGGCACTAGCTAAAAGGGGCTTGATGAGCACTGAGACATATTCTGTTGTTCAAGAAACTGGAATTTCTGCACTAGTATGTACGTGGAGTTAAAAAACAGTCATCTGAATGCATCACAAACTCTTCCTAAGAGAAGGAGTTTCTCCTTTCTTTTTTTATTGAGTTAAAATAGGTAAGAGTAACATAGTTCCTCTTCCTGACCCTTATGATTTATCCAAGAGGCAAAAAATGCATTGCAAGAGAGTCTGATTTTTAGATCCAAAATCCATATGCAAAAAATCTTTCTTATTAACATGCAAAACAGAGCGAGGTTAATTATCAGCATGGGTTTCGGGGAAAGCCCCAACCAAACCACAGGTTCATCCCTAGTGCAGGGTAACAGCAGCACTGCAGCAGGTAGCAGCAGACCGACAGGTGACATTGCAACTGGACCACTGCTGCCAAGGGCAGGGCAGCAAGGCTCCACAGCTGCGTTTGCCTCAGGTAAATTCCACAAACTTCTGGATTTTGTTTGAGTAGGCACTAAATAGATCAAGTCAGCAAGGAAAATATGACCCATCTATTAGAAAGCTTACACTCTCACTTTTTGTCAGACTGCCAGATCTGATATTGGTTATCACAACAGCACAATTAGCTTCTCTTTGAAGACGTTCTTCTCACTTTAAAGGCTCCTTTTTACCTTCAGCTCTTTAAATTCACGTTAATTTCTAATTATTTTTATACATGTACACCATCAATATAAACAGCAGTATCTAGAACGCAGAAAGTTAAATTCTACATTGTTAGGCAAGACTTTCGAGATCAGAGAAGCATGGCTGAGAAAGGAGTAGGGATGATCGGTGTTTCAAAACCTAAGTATTTGCTTTATTCTGTAGATACCCGACACACCAACTATCAAAAGTGCACGCCAACTATTAGACTGTAACGTTTCTGACGCCAATAGACTGCTGCGAGGCAGTACGCGGTATGGAAACGAAACTTCTCCTTATTCGGTGGAAACGCGCCGAACCGCTGCGAGCACACACTCACCCCCCCCGCCACACACACACACACACACACACATCTGTCGCGCCGACCTGTCCCCTTGCAGGCACTGATGGCTCCTCGGCGGGAGGAGGCAGAGCGCGGCTCCCTTCCCACACCACGCCGGGATCCGACCCCCGCCCCGCCCGCGCAGGGAGCACCGGGAAGCGGGCCCCGCCCGCGCCAGCGGCAGCCGCACCCGCTGCCGGACAGCGCCTCTGCCCCTGGGGCCGGGGGAGGGAAGGAGGGTAGGAAGGACGNGGGCGGAGGGAGCTCTGCCCCCGCGGGGCCGCGCTGAGCTCCTCCCGCGCGGAGCTCTCATCGCCCCGGGGCGGCGCTCGCGGCCATCTTGGGCCCTGCCCGTGCGGGGTGCTGTGTGCTCGGCCCAGCCGGGACCCCTCGCCCTGTGCCGTGGCAGGGTTCAGTTCTTCCCGCGGCAAGGGCCCTAGTGAGTTTGTTGGGTAAAACGCCTTCCAAGGCCAGCCCGTCAGCAGCTCTCTCTCTGGTAGTGGGTCAGCTTTCAATAATCACCGTGTTGCTTCAGTCACTTTCCGTCTCTGTCCCATGCCCCATAGGCCCCATAGGCCCCATCTCCGCTGGCTTCCCGGGTGACATCATGCCACTTTCCTTAGACCCCCCACATTTATTTTCTCCTAGAAAACCAATTCTCTTTCGAAGGAAAACGAACGAGCTAGGTTAACACCATTTACTTTCGATAAAGTTGCGTTGAAATCTCTCTGTGTTTCCATTCAGCAAGCACCCATGTCCTTGCACTCTACGCTGCAGAAAGAATGCAATTTAATTTTTTTCTGTCTGGTATCATGGCATTCGCTACTACTGTTGTCTCTCTTGCTTCCTCTTCACCTCACAAAAACGTTTTCGTCCTCTCTCAAGCACTCAGGCATTTAAGCTGAGAGCTGCATTACCTCCTCCAAAGCACTGAAGCTGCCGCCAGCCCCGCAGTCGGAGTCAAGGCTCGCCCCAAAGCTCTCCGAAGAATTCTCGCTGGCACAGTGAAGGCACTGCCGTTCCCGGCTGTCTCTCCCGCCTCCTCATCAAGACATCACTGCCCCTAAAGCAGAGTTGATATAAGAAACTATTTCCATTCACATTTTCATGCACTAGTTTCTGAAGGTGAGGCTGAGATTGTTTCTCAGACTATGAGCTGTGCCAGCTGGGGCTGATCCCTTATTACTTTCTCCTATCCCCGATGTGAGGAGGAATAAATAGGTGATGGCACCTCAAACCACTGCAGTAAGCTCAGCTAGGGCTCAAATCTGCAGCTAGATAAATTGATTTGCACAGTGTAAATTATGCCCAGAAGATCACATTTTTATCACTTAAGGGATTATAGCCCAAGCCCATTGCTTTGCCAAGGGATTTTTTTGGATGGTGTTTTCCTGAAAATATTCCTTTTTCCATAGAATAATCACTATTTATCTATCAGTTACAGAATCTTTGGTTAATAACAAAAGCCAAACATGCTGCTTTCTGGTTTTGATACGCTATCAAAACATTTTCCGGAACAGGTTAGACGTATTTTAAATCAATAAGGCAAGACTTTAAATCAAATCTTTGCAAAGAACAAATCTTGATAGTTAGGGAAACAAGATTAAAAGGCCTACATCCCTAATAAATAAATGAAATTTATTTATTAGGAATGATAATAAAATAAATGAAATTTAAATCTATCGGAATTGAATCAAAAGACAGGAAAAATTCCCAGAAAAATGTAGTATCTGAAGAGCACTGATGCTCTGTGCATATGATGCCATATGTGTGTACTGCTTTTCCTAAGGTCTTTGTTGTATTGGCTGAGTAAATGCTAAACACTACAGTTAAAAAAAGGTAGTTTTAAGGTAGATCTGAGAAAAAGCTTTTAAAAGGGAGTTGGATTAGTATGTTAACAAATACGTCAAAGATTCCAATTATTTAGCAGTATAGAATAAAAGTGCTTATCTTCTGGTTTTATTGTTAACAACATGCTTTCAGTTGCACATACTCTAGATTTCTTAATCATCAAAAAACATCATTACATTTGCACAAATAATGTAGGCCTTTGCCTAATGTGATTGCTATTATGGATAATTTATGTTCAATCAAGTAATAGTTTGTGACTTTTCAGACTAAAGGCATTATTATTATTATTATTATTATGCTGATGATTAAATCTATGTTTAAAATTCTCTTCAATTTTGACTCATAGACCCTAATACATAAGAAGCATCAACTATACATCTGAGAAAGATGAACAAAAATCTGTAATTTCTCATCTTATTTTCTTTTAACACATTTTTTGAGTAAGTGCAATATATTTTTTAAATTCTGTCTTTTGAAAAGGAAGTGTTACATCCGAGTATTTGTCGCCAGGCATCAGGAGGTTATTGAAAAACTTTTCTTACTATTTCTTTTGTGGCCCTTCCTAGTCATGTAATGTTAAAATAGTTTAATAAGAAATCAAAACCATCTGTTACCATGACAACTAAGGTAACAGATACTGCCAAAGTACAAAAATCTGCTGGGCAGCATCAGAACAGGGTGACTGATTATGTCCTTACAGGGACAGCAGCAGTAAGCAGGAAACATCATAATTACGGAGATGGTGATTTCCCATCATTCTGTTTCCACAAATTGATGTTGTTTTAAAAATGAAAGAAGTGCAAAATTGTCCTTTACAAGCTTACAGACATGGAAATATTGCTCATACATATTTCATATAACTGGTGAAGGTCATCATCAGACTCATTATTCATTATGCATTTTAGCTGCATAAGAGTGCTCCTTAAAACTCATGAGATTCTGCCTTAAAACAGACTATTCTGATTCGACCTTCCTTGGCATCTCACTTTATTGTTACTGTCCCCTCAGATGCACATGAAGGCAGCCAAACAGAGGAATTATGTATGATGTAAAAAACAGCCTGAGAACAACACAGTAGACATACTGCATCTGATCAAACCATCAATTTAACAGGACATTTTGCCTCCAGCAAGGACCAAAAGCAGGCATTTGGAAAACAGTGCGATCAATGAAAACTATTGGTTTCTCTCCTGGCTTCTGGCACTTTTTGGAGCAAGTAATTATTCCATCTTCTTTCTCCATCACATTCCCTAATTTAATTCTTTAATCTCATATAAGATGAATGCATCTCCATGTTGCTGATCCTTCTTGTTTCTCTTTATAATTTTTCAAACAATTCTATGTTATTTTCTGGTATTGAATTAGCAGAAGTGTCAGTATTACTCAGCATGTGGGTATAGTATATACAAAAGACATGGATGTTTTGTTTTGTTCTCATTCCCAATAATTCCCAACATTTTATTTGACTTTCTGAAAAGTTCTAAGCACTATGTGCAATGGTTTCAAAAACTGTTTCCAAAATGGTAGTGATTAATTATTCTGTTACAGATAGTTAGGATTACTCTCCCCCCAGTACACTACTTTGCATTTTTCAGTACCATCAGGTTTTACTGTGTAATTTAAAATAGGATCACACAAACTTCATCACCTCATTTCCCCTGACTTCGATGACAGCTTTGAACAGGTCAGGAGGTCCAAACAGAAATGGTACTAAGAGTGTACTAGTAATTAGTAACCTCTCTCCATCACAACCATTAGTTGACCATCAGCTTTACCTCTTTGTCTCTTCCTACCTTTCAGCTGTTTATTGATTCTGAATGGAATCTGAGTATCTTCTTACCCCATGAGGAATTAGTTTTATAAAAATACTTGATGTTTACAGTAAACACGTGGTAAACATATTTGTCATTACAGCTTTCTCCAGAGACAGGCGTGTAACAACATTAGGGCCAAGCCTCAAAGATGTAGGGGAAAGTTACAAGGTCACTTGGTAGGTAATGGCCATTTTTACTGTTTTCCAGCATATTCTAGACATTCTCACTTTACTAGTATATGTTGAGAACTCATGCTGTTCTTGTTTTGTAGAATACCGTTCTTTTTAATTTTTGTTGTAATATATGTGCTTATGTGTAGGCAGGCATCACATATGCATACACAGAGTTTTCTGCTGAGATCCTCCCCAGCTAAAAACCATTAGAACTGACACCATTATTTGCAGATTTCACTGTTAGATGAGGTCATATTTACAGCCTTCTTACATAACCCAAGTCTTATTTTTGTCTTCCAACACATTTTTGTTTGACATGTTGATTTAGTAGAGACATGAATTCCTGCTGCATGTGCCTATGTCCCATCCCCTTGCTTTAACACAGTAACTTGTACCTGTGCAAGGTGCCAGATTCTCATTACTGTCTCCAAAGCTGGATGGAAACTGTAGTGCTGTGATTCAAACAGGAGTGTGTGGATGTGTCTCGTCTTAGCCCAGCCCCATCAGGTATCTGTGCCATCGACCTGCCCCGAGTCACTTCTCACCATGGGTGTACTGCACCCGCTGTGTGGGTGTGCTGTAGAGTTATGACTCAACATGACTCAACATGAACTTGCAATGAACATGAGCCATTTCAGCCCAGGCTAAAACAGGTCTTAAAAGTCTTCATATGATTCAAAGATTTCAAGTGGTAGAAAATCTTTGCTGGCCAGCCTTCGCGTACGAAGATCCGGGGAAGGTCTCTTTTTCCTTTCAGACCTTCCAGCCTGCGCACTGGATTTTTTAGGTGAGACACAGGGCGCGCAGATCTGAGCCCACCCTTTAATCCCGAGGTNCGGTAGAAAATCTACTACGTTCCTTATTCCTGTGGGCTTTGTAACACCACAGAAAAAGTAAGATGTCTTTTTCTAGAACATGACTGGGTCCTTGGGTGCAATGAGAAATTAAAATTCAAGTCAGTGCTATTTATAGGGGAATAAGCAATATTCGGAGAGTATGGATATTAGGGACAGTCAGAAGAATAGCTGTATTTTTTTGAGACAAGCCAATCAACGACAAAAGCATAAGTCTTTTATGAATTCCATATCCAAAGCATCTTCATAGTTTTTGGTGCTATCATTGTCTTCCTTGGCCACTCTCTCTGTTTTAAGTGAGCAGTTTCAATGGAGAAAATAACCAAAATGAAAAGCATAGTGATGATCTGGAAAACTTTCCACAAATTTGCATGTAGATTCACATTTTAAAATATTGATTTAATGGGCTCATAGCTTTACTTTTCCTATAATGACAAAAAAAGCCAAAACCAAAAGAGAACAACAGAAAAAAACCCCAACACTTTCTCTTTTTTACTCTCTCAGTGAGTTAAAAAAGTAACTCAGCAAAACATAAACATTTCTTTTAATGTAAAAGCAAATATTCCAGACCAGCCTCAGTACAAGAGACACTACAAATACAAACACTGCTGACAGTCTTGGTTCTTGAATGAACACTTCAATTGACATAGATGGAGTGATTCACTTATGCTGTTACCCACTGGTAATTATCCAAGAGAGAGGACTTATTTCAGGAATGGCCTCAGTGTATCAGAGCCTTCTTGTTAGTCACTAGGTGCCTCAAACAGTATAATGCTGCTACTTCCTAAATTTAGCATGTAAAACTTTACTACAGTGGAATATAAAAGAGGAGTATTTGAAATCTTGAAATAAATCACTGAAATTACTTGGTCCATCCCTAAGCCAAGACTAAACCTCTGCATGAAATGACAGAAAGATGCTGTTATCAGTACAGGCTAGAAGACTGGGCCCATAACGTTACTTATACAGCACACACTCTAAGAAAAACTATGGGATGCCACTAATCCATGTGTCTGAGAGCAGTTACTTGAAAACTGTAAGACTGAACCCAAAGTCTCATTAGACACAAAGTCAGAATTAGTCAGGGGGTGATGCCTTTTCTGCACAAAAGGATGCGAAGTAAAGAGGATGTGCACAAATATTTTGAGAGAGAAGAGCATAAAAAAGTGTTTGGAGACAGTTTATAAAGAGAAAAAATGTATAAAAAGCTGATTATACATAATATACTCTATATCGTTCTTTGTTGTAACAGCTGAATATTTGAGAGAGAGGAACATGAAGACTAATTACTTTCATATTCCTGGTGTCAAAAAATCTCGTGTGGCAAGGAAACAGCAGTAAAATCTCCTGATCTCCAGACAGCATGGGAACAGCTGAATCATCCAGTCCCTCTTGTCCTCTTGTGTGATATGCATCATGAAAAAAATCACCCCTCCTTCTCCTTTGCCTCTACACATATACAAACACCTACTGATATTTTGGGGACTTTTTCAGAAAACCAAAAATACAGGCTTTGCGTAAAAGATGTCAAATAATGGTAGCAGAGATGACAGTTGCATTAATATGGAATTACTATTCACATCCACATCAAATATAGTTGTAGGTGTAATATCTTTATTCATTGATTTCATATAAATTTCCTTCCTAAAGCTCAGGCATTTATCATGAGTCATGACAGAAGTACATCAAATCGTTTCCTGAAGGAAATCTTGTTGAAATGAAATTGTGGATTTCCATTTGTCAGAATGCATTTGCTTAGCATATGAAATCATGTCATGGCAAAAGTCATCACAGTAATTGTTATTTTAATTGGTGAAATGTCAAGACCTGCTGACCATGCAATCATGATTCACAGAAGTTTACAGTTGGCTACAAAAAGGTAAGAAAACTTTCTTTATCACTTAATTCATGACAGTTAATGATCACTTAATTGAAGATTCCTGTTTATAAGCATTATTAAGGATAAATTTTGTCTGTAATTTTGCTTGTCTGCATTCCAGGTTCTTAGCTAAAAACAATGCTTATGGTGCATATCGGACCATTTGAATCTGATAATATTTGCAATTGCACTGAATTTAAACTATATTCTTAAGTCACATACAGAAATACCTTATTGTTTCCTGCATATGGGGAAGCGTATTTTTTAGGATAAGATTTTTATTCAAACTGCCTTCTAGGAATTCTTTTCTGGCTTCAAGATGCATGGCCAGCACTGAAATCCAAATGAAGTTCAAATTCACATGTCATCAGATTTTATTAATTTCACTGGCACTGCAGCCACAAGTAATTTGATCCTAAATAATTTGATTTCATGCTTTTTGAAACTGCAAGAGAGAACAACGATCAGATTCCAACGTAACTTCCCATGGAGCACTGATAGTGGTCTCACATACTGACCTAATAGCCTAGGAGGATTTCTGTCATGGTGTAGAAGGTTAAACTGTGTGTTGATTTCAGAGAGTAGACAAAGTACCAGGGAAGTACTATGAGCATATCAAACTAATTTGTACTGTTAACTATGACACGTGGTTTGATTACAAACGGGCCAGTTTTCTCTTTCATCTAACAACTAGATTAATTTTTCATCTGCAAAGTTAATTGCAATTGCGTATTCCAAGCTTCTGGGATAAGTCTTATCCTTTCTTATTTTTCCTTGAGGAAATTATGTCCAAGGATCTCTGACATGTTGGAGAAACTTAGATTTAAAAACATAGTTAAGAAAACTATATAGCCATTTTCTTGTTTGTTTTATACTTATCCTATGTGATTGTGTTACATGTATATGAATAATATTTGCCTCTGAAGGTATTGTGATGTCATATTTTGAAGCAGATATTATTTGTTCTCTGTCACACAAATAACACAGATGAGTGGCACTTCCTTTATGTTTACTGAAAGAAGCACAAAAGCTGTCTTGCATACAGGCAAATGTTTTCTCTGTGAACAGTTACAGAAACTTCCCAATGCACTTCCTCTGAATCCAAGTCTTCCTTAAGTAAGTTTAAACCAACTTGTTCTTACAGTTTCCTGCCTCCTTTTTTCACATTGAAAAAGCAAGGATTAGCTACTTTGAGGGCATCATCATTATTTAGTGTATTAGGAACCAGCATAATACTCCATTGTAAACAGTTAATCTCCATTTTGATTTTAATGGAATCTTATAAATCAATATTAGATGACATTAAAGTAGGCTTCTGCTGATCCGCAAATTTGGCAGAAATGATGAGGGTGAGGAGGGGGCTGATGATTCCAGAATTTGTGTATCTATTTCTGTTCTAAAATCCAGAAATAACTGTAATGACAGTGCTAACAGGGAACAGAAGTTGGAGGAGTAGTTTTATTTTTTTTCTTGAGACAATCAATTTTATCACAGACCAAGCAAATTAAGTCAGTGTTAACTAATAATTAGTTAACAGTGTTAACTAATACAAAGGCTCAGTGTTAACCACTTTTCATATAGCAAACATTAATAAAGACTTGGTACATTGGTTAATTGGTTACAAGAGATCAAAATGTTTCCAACACAGAGGCAAGGAGAAGACTTGATACTAGTGTCTCACACCAGAATAAATGAAGGTGTTTTTTTGTTTACTCACTTTCTAAGGAATACATATCCTTTATTTCATTACTGGGAAATCAAACTTGTATGTGTTCCCAAGCTAAAACTGACTGCACAGGCTATTTTTCTCACAGGTCAGATGTGAGGAAACAGAACCATTTCACTTCCTTCATAATCTCTATATAAAGAGAAGAGGAAAATGGGACCAGACCTATTGTTCTTACAGTTTCCTGCATCCTTTTCCACGATGCCTCATTCAAAAAAGCAATGGTTTGCCACTAAGAGTGTATCATCACGATTTAGTGTCTTTGGATGTCTAATAATATATATATGGCTTTTGCATTACACACACAATATCAAAAAAGCCCTTATTGGTAAAAAGGTTGTATGTGAAAGGTAGCTTCTGAGTTTGTGGGGGGTTTTTTAATCCGAAATAGTATAGCTCCTCTTCTCAAGTGTTCTCTTTCTTTCAAGTTAATAAGTTCAAACTACACAAATAAATAATCTGTACAAAAATCTTAATAAACTATTTTTGTATTTCCTTTTCTCAGCTGTTTTTCAGTCAGTTGAGTAGCTAGAGTACTATGATCAAATATAAACAAGAGAAAGGTATGAGTTACAGAATCATAGAATCATTTAGGTTGAAAAAGACTTCTAAGATCATCAAGTCCATCATTACAAAATACATTTGGTGCACTCTTGGCCACCCCAGTCCCAGGCTTTTTGCCAGAGCCGCAACAACTCTTATTGAAATGGACTGGGAAGTGGGACAAGAAATTTCTGTTCTCACTCATCAGTGAGCTGTAGATGGAGATGTGGGGAAGTAAGCTTGAGCCCACTGTGTGCTCCTGGCAAGCCCTGCTTTGCTCTCCAGTGCTGTTCCTTCAATCTCTACAACATCCTCTACAAAGGAATTGCAGGGATCATGCCTGAGGCTTGTCCTCACTGTCTCTCAGCCATTTGTAAGACACCTATAAAAAGAAGCACTACCCAGACATTTCCCATGAAGAAACCTCCTAGTATATCACTCCATGGATCAGCAGAGGACAAGGAGGCTGAGATAGCCTGCTACTTTTTGTTCCTGTTCAGACTAAGAGATCTCGGCTGCTACCTTAGCCAGGTAGCAGCAGTGCTTAGATTCCTGCAAAAAATCAGCACTGCCTTTTATCACAACTGTTTTTTGATCTATTGGGGATTACAGAAGAGATAAGTATTCAGGACACAGCCCTTCAGTCAGAGAGGTGACTGTATATTCTAATAGCTTCCTGATTAAATTATTTTCTATAAGAGAGTTAAACTATTCTTAGCCTGAAAGAAAAGGCACATGGGAAGAGTAATGATGCAAAGTGCTGCTTTTCTTCACCTTTTATTTCATATTCTAGTATAAGAGAGATATGTGCTTCATGCACTCAAGAGTATTTTCTCTCCTCTGTCAAAGACACAAATCTTTGGTGGAAAGCACACACAAGTTGACAGTTCCATGAAAAAATGTGTGGCTAACAAAAGATGCAATCATCTCTCTGTACTTATGCACATATATCCATTCCATCCTGCCAGTCTCTAACACGCTCATTTTATGATTAATTTAAAGAAATGTAAGATCTGAATGTTTTTTTTTTTCTCCTAAAGGAACAGGGAGAAATAAAGTACTTGGCAATGATTCCACTTAAATTCAGAAAGTTGTAGCACTATTGTAGGCTTAGCCCAAATTCTACCAAATATAGTCCTGCTAAAATGACTGGAACAGAACATGATGTTTCAAAAATACAGAAATTGCATTTATTTAGAACACTTGAATGCATGTTAATTAAGTGTATTTCCACTCTGCTCAAATCATGGGTTTAGTTCAAATAACTTTTATTGATTTTACATTACAGGACTGTCATTAGCATTTGCTAACTGAGTCAAGTTCCGATGGTAATAGCTTTTCTTCAGGAATTATTTATATACTGACAGGAAAACTACATCCTTCTTCTGACATCTTGAGACTCCCAATGCAAACAGAAGTTGTTTCAGTTCTGTGTCAGATATAAGAGATTTTATATCTCTTACTGTCAAATTCAAAAAGTGGGGTCTGTGAATGGTTTCTGTGAATAGAAATGGTAGTACAATGAAAATGCTACTGTATTTCAAAATCAAGTTCTGCTCTCAAGTATACTGATATAGTTGCAAAGTTATGCTCCTCAAGATGATGGAATTATCCTAGCTTTTATAAGAATACATGTGAGCTGGGGACATGTAGGTGAGGTCAGTGATCTAGAGTAGATGGGGATTTGGCTGTGGGGTTCAGGGTCAGCTGCAAAGCAGCTGCTGGAGGGGCAGCCACAGCCAGGCACACCTTGTCCTAAGGGAGCTGCCTTCATCCCACATTCTGCTGCACAGCCTGGCCAGAGCTTCAGCCCCACTGCACTGCTGCTCTGTGTGTCCCTGGCTGTGGGCTGCTGGTCCAGACTACCCAGTCTTGCCCCCTGCCTGGGCTGGGTGCGGCAGCATGGGGCTTTTGCCAGCAAAGATGACCACTGCCTGTCTTGTCATCATGCTCAGATCCCAGTTTCCTGTGCTAATCCCTCACAATAAATGTGGATAAAGAGATACAATTGGAAATAGATCTCCAAAATAAGTCAAGATGTTCAGAAGGAAAAAAAGAGAAAAACATAAGACAGGGGACAGAAAAAAAAAACCCATAAAAATTAGAAAGTGTGAAGATATAAGAGTCTGGAAAACATATTTAAGCAAAGCTATATATAGAGAGGAAGACCTTTAATTATCAGACTCATTCCTAGAGCCACCACAGATGGAGCACAAGCATCTTAATGTCCCTCCTATACCTGACTGAAACATCAGAGAAATGGCACAACAGTGTTGTTTTTAACAAATGAAGCATATTTGAAAGCACATGGGGTGTTTTTGCCCTAGAGGAATTTAAGAAAAATAAACTAGATTAATGCTATCTTTAAAAAATGGAAGACACGGATAGAGTTTTATGTTTTATTTATCTTAACATACCAAGAACATCACTGTGGACAAAAAAGGAACAAATTAAAATCCTTGAGAAACTGATATTAATGGAAAACAGTGAAAAGAACGGGCTGAGTCGAATTCTGATCAAGAGGGAGAATCACTCTGTGAAATAACAAACCCATGAATCCAGAATAGAGAAGGCACCAAAGCACAAGGAAAAGGCAAGTTGGAATACAAATCCCATGACTATCAATATTGTGGAGGATTGTATTGCTGTCTGTGATGAAAAAATATGCAGAAAGGAAGGTTAAAGGGGGAAATTAAAAATCTTGCATAACTGATTATAACTGAAAACTCTCTAGGTAAAAAATAGTAAGATGGAAACTAAAATGTAAGTGATGTGGAAAAGAACAGATACATTTCTATATACAGCTAAAAGCAGGGAATATAAAAAGAAGTGAGGGTTGAGTATGTGTGCAATATGGGAGAGATGTGAAATTTTGCTTTCAGCACTTCTTCCCACCTTGTAACCAATTTCTGACAAATTCAGTAATGTGCGAGAAGTTTCCTGAAGTAGCTATTAACCCTCCCAGATGGAGAGTCAGTGGAATAATGATGAATAATCAGGAAGGAATAATCCCATCAGGAAGGGATAACATCCTATTTCATTATCAAGTTACACTGTACTTCCACATTCAGGGAGCAAGAGGAAAGAGTAAAAGGTAGAAGAACAATGAGAACTGCTCAAGAATCCAGGGTGATGGAAGCTGAGTAAATAAAGGTAATGAAGGAGGTTAAGACTGTTTTCAGACTAGTTGGGACTTCAGTAATGAAAATTCTAGGGCTTCAAAAGTAAGAAAGATACTGAAGGACTACAAAGGTAACCCAAATAATTTTTAAAAAGTAATTTGGATATACCCTTATAATACTTCAAGGCAGTTGTTATCAATATATAAACAATTTTATTAGTAAATATGTATGTTAGTATCAAAAAGTACAAAGAAATTTAATCTTACCCCTCCTGGCTCTACAAAATTAAAGAGAATATATTTATAAAAGAAGATGTAGACATTGCCATGAATAAGCTGTAAATAAATATGGCAGCAAGAGCAGATGTATTTATAGTTAAACATTGTCAGGATCTAAAAGGAGTTTTAATTTATATAAGAGACTTATCTGATAGTATCATGCAAGCAAGAGACATTCTTTTCTTTTTGAAGAAACAAGGATAATTTTAAAATCTAAAGAGAGGTAATATTTGATCAGCTGCTCTGGCAGGTAAATATAAAAGTCACTCTGCCTTCAATATATTCTGTAAAGGAATACCTCTCTACCAAACACATGTAGCTCTGCTGTGGTGAGGGTAGGGGCACCCACTCTGATGAGCAGATGAAATCTCCTGCAGAAATCTGCCAAAATCATAAAGGAGTAAAGATTGCTCATTTCCAATATCTTCCATTCAATTGCTTTAACTGAAACTCCTTTCCTTTAAAGGCTTTCATTTAACTGCTTGCTCTTTTCAATTAGTTGAAGTATTGGGGTGAAAGAGAAAAGGAGTCAATTTTTAAAATATGGGCAACTTTTACAATGATAGATATATACAAATTAAATGTTTAAATGAGAGACCAGGGAAAACTGGTGCAATAGTAAATGATATGGGAAGGATTCTGCACTGAGGAGGTTTAGAGACGATAGATGTCTTCAGCCGGGATCCCATGCATATTTCAGTGTGACACAACACGCTAGGGAGGCTGCTGAGAAACAAGTTATTTTTTTCCCATCTAGGATGTGCCTGTGAGTAACCACATTTTGGTGAGCAGCCACATTGCTTTAGATCCACCGTTTGCTTGACAAATGCTCCTTGCAAAGGTGCTCTCCTTGTATAGACGGAAAGAACAAATCCCCCATTGTTGTTGCTGTCTGCTACCTGGATCTGTGTGAAAAGGATTTTTTCATCCATGGAAAATCTCATAGCCTTAAATGTAGGATGCCCTTTTGATGGAGAAACAATCCCAACAGGTCTGGTAGAACTGGTAGGTTCTTTGAAATATGGATGCCACTTCATAAAAGGTAAAAACAGCATATGATGAAACTGATGTTTTTCAAAATTGCAAAAATGTATGGTTGGAAAGAGGTTGTAAACTGTAACCCAGAACATTAATGCAGAAATTTACAAAAGTATGGGTATGATGTCTGTAAAGTGATTATATTCCCACTGGAATGTTGCCTATATACAAAGAAAATACAAATGCTTTTAGAAAAGCAGAACAGGAACTTCTTTCATTTGTAATTGTTAACACTATTCTCAAAATCTTCTTCTGTCTGGAAGAAAGTACCTTATGTCCAAAGGTATCTTCTTTTTGAAAACAGGCAGTAACAACAAACCGGTTCCAAAATCTGAGACAGCAGATGTTTTGAAACATCTCCCATTCTTTCTAGCCCTAATCTACTTGTCTTTACACTAAAGAATCAGGATAGAACAAGTTCCCAGAACTCCTGATGAGCTGCAGGTAAAGGAATATATTGACAGAGATTGTAAAACCTGCTCCACAGCATTATATATGCGGAAGAATTTAGAAAGGCAATGACAAATAACCTCAGGGCCATTTTTCCAAATTTGGAGAACCAGATGTAAAATGGAAACTGGACCTGAATACATACCTTATTTGGCTGAAAGTTATTTGAAGGTGTTTTAATTAAAAAAAAACCAAAAAAACCAAAAAACTGGGCATATATCTTACTTTAGTGCAAATAAGGTAGTACATGAGACCCATTAACTGTAATAAGATCAAAAGCAGGTAGACTGTAGACGTGGCACACCCACATCACCTGATGAACACCAGACCCTGCATCTGTTTATGAGTTATGTTTATTTTTAGAAATGAGTCTCAACATGTGTAATGACTAGTTTTCAGAAACCAATAGTAAGTTCACAGCTGATAAAAGAAGCTGAAACCAGTTTTAAGTGGTATTGCCCTTAAATGAACAAAATTATTTTTGTTTTTTGTACTAATGAAAATACATATTTCTGGTCACAAATATTAAATTGTAAAAGTATGCCTTTTCTAAGAATAATGTATATTGATGTATAATTTAGGTTTGATTCTAAGAGTTATGGGCAGCAAAATAACCTTGTACTTCAATCCCCTTTGGTCATTATACGTAGCCTTCCTATGACGATGAAGATTGTCTCTAATTCTTATCTCTTAAAAGGATGAATGCCTTGATAACAATATATGTAATCTAACCATTTCTTTACAGAAAATAAAATACAGTAAAATTAGGTATCAAGTGGAGAATTTAACTCTTAGCTATTCAGAACTATGAATTCTAAGAAGGTACATTAAAAAGAGAGATACAATACCTAAAAATTATGGACAAAAAGGTCCTCTTCTTCTTCTGTTTAAAACATAAATCAAGGCACTTGATTCAAGTGTTTCATGTTTTTTTGCTGGCCAGTCTTCGTGTACGAAGATCCGGGGGAGGCCTCTTTCCTTTCAGACCTCCCAGCCTGCGCACTGGATTTTTTAGGTGAGACACAGGGCACGCAGATCTGAGCCCACCCTTTAATCCCGAGGTTCTTCTGCCGGGCCAAAGCGATTCTGGACAGTGGCAGTGAGTTCCTCCTCAGGACGTAGGCAGATTGCCCCCTTGCAGGGCTAACGAGCTCTGCCTGCCCGGGGAGCAGCCTGGCCGGGATCAAACCCGAGCCTTGGCAATTGCTATGCCATGTGCTTAACCACTACACCACCAGGGCTCCCAGTGTTTCATGTACTGAAGGCTGAATCTACTGTATCAAAAGTGTATCACTAATGAAACATTTTGGTGGGTATTTTGCCAAAAACCTTCTTTGCGTATCTAATATGAGCTCTGGGAAATGCTGTGATACAAATCTTTCCAAACCAAAACATATAAAAGTCAAAATTGTTTAGGTCAGTTGCACTGGCAAGTGCAAGTACAGAGAAGTTACTAACTTATTACTAACATGCATAAATACTATTTTCCTCAGTTCATCCTGTAGCAAAAAGCATATTCTCCAGATAAACAAAATGAATTGCCATTGAGAAGCTACTGAAAAGATTTAATTTTTAATCTCAATAGATGCTAAGTCTGGCATGATGGGCACCAGAAAAGTTCTGAACAGAAAATCCCTCCTTGGGCTGGAGTTTGCAGGGGCTTATTGGGGCAGGGAAGGGAGATCCCATAGTAAAATACAGAAATGTTGTACTGAGACTCTCTGATACAATTGCCCACATGTAGATCTTTGGAAGCAGAATTTAATTTGCTACCAGTCATGTCCTTTTTATTATTTCTGCTCAGTCTTTGAACTGACACAAAACAAGCAGGTAAGTTTATGGTACAGGAGTTGGAAATGAAACACAACAATCTGATTCCCACACTATCTACCTGAACAGCTTCAGAGAGATGCTGTACCACGGGGAAAAGCATTCGACCCTCCAGTAAGCAAAGACATCACATTTTCACGTGACATTATCACAAGTGTAGTTGTACAGTTATCGAACATACTTCAGAACTGTTTGGCATTTGGATATGTGGGAATATCCATGTCCATGGGAACTTCATCCTTGTATAAGTCTTTGTGTCGTCTACAAACTGTTGCAGCCGACTGATCCCCATTAATGTAAAAAGAGAGCTCTTACTGCAAAAATACAAATAAAAAATAGCAACTCAAAATAATAAGATGTCCAGATTACTGGCTCAATTAAAATAATGAGATGTCCAGATTACTCTTCGACATAAACCTCAAAATTATTTTGACAATAAAAGTATTTTGGGGTCCCTAAGCTAACTTATAGCTAGATATATACATATTAATGTTTCAAACGGCAGTGCCTGAACTAGTGCACAATCACTGTAAGAAGCAAAGGCACATGGAGCCATATCACCTACTGATAAGTGATTTAAAAACCTTTTCTACAAATAGCTCTGTATACCTAATAGAATTGCTATATGCAATTAAGCCATCAGAGGAGAGGTTACAGCCATTTTACTTGCAGAGACACTGAATGAACAATAGCTCCAAGTAAGTGACCTATGATGCTAAATTTGCCTTACCTAAGGCAAATAAAATCATAACAATTATATATAATATTTTTAAAAGTTATCTATTTGCTATAGGCTATTTTGAGGAATTTTAACAGAATGTGATCAATCTGTGTGGTTTCATCATTACTGTGATTTGGAGTTGCAAAAGCTTGATAATGGTACATTTCTGGGAAGAACCTTTTGTCTGTTATTTTAACTATAACATATCTGTGATTTGCAGAAACTTTAGTTAGCAGTAAAAGGATATACTGTGTATTTCAAGTAGCAAGGAAGATGAATGTCTGCTTTAAGTTCAAAATGTGTCTATCTTACGAGGCAGAAAGGATGAGGTGCTTAAGGGAGGTAGAGCAGTCAGCAACAGCAATCTGGGAAGAGAAATATTGGCAGAGTCATGAAGGAAGGTGAAGTGGAAAAAGAGAAGAGAAACATAAATTAAGCATGATAGAAGTGTATGAAGTAGTGGACTGCCAACTCAGCAGGATTTAAATCAGAGCAGGTAGTCAAAAGGGTCAGGCAGGAGACCATCGCATTTGTCTCGTGTCCTCTGGAAGCCAAAGTAGCTTGGAAGCAACTTTGTTACTGTACCTCAGGAAAAGCATAGATCTGCCCAGGGGGACCTAATTGCAGCCTTCTAGTATCTGAAGGGAGCCTACAAGAAAGATGGAAAGAGACTATTTATACAGGTATATAGTGATAGGACAAGGGGGATGGGCTTCAGGCTGAAAGAGAGTAGGTTTAGATTAGATATAAGGAAGAAATTCTTTACTGTGGTGGTGGTGAGTCACTGGAACAGATCACCCAGATGTATGCCCCATCCATGGAAATGGTCAAGGCCAGGCTGGATGGGGCTTTGAGCAACCCGTTTTAGTGGAGAGTGTCTCTGTTCGTAGCAGGAGGGGTGGGAGTAGATGATCTTTAATGTTCTTCCAACACAAATTGTTCTATGATTCTACCTAAGGAAACACCCAGAAGCTTGGAAAACACAGCTCTTGCCTATTCTTCCTTGCAAGGCTGATGTATGGAACTATTATCCAGGCCACTTACTGTGTGCTATGTGGTGTTGATGCACACAGTAGTGATGGTGGAAAGAGGAAGCATGTGGAGGAGGGCCCATATGGCATAATAGGCCATCCTCCACCAGTTATCAGCAGAACCTGCACTGGGGATGACACCAAGTGCCCCAAGCCCCACAGAAGTGATTATTCTCCTGTACTCAGCACTGGTGATGCCACACCTCGAGTCCTGTGACCAGTTCTGGGTCCTTCAATTCACAACAGACATTGAGGTGCTGGAGCAAGTCCAGAGATGGGCAACAAAGCTGGTGAAGGGTCCGGAGCACAAGTCTGATGAGGAAGCTGAGGGAGCTGGGGTGTTTAGCCTGGAGGAGGCTCAGGGGAGACCTTACCACTCTCTACAACTCCCTGAAAGGAGGTTGTAGTCAGCTGGGGGTCAACTCTTCTCCCAGACAACCAGCAATAGGACAAGAGGTTATTGTCTCAAGATGCACCAATGAAGGTTCAGGATGGATATTAGGAGGAATTTCTTTACAGGAAGGGTGATTAGGCATTGGAATGGGCTGCCCATGGAGGTGGTGGCATCACTGTCCCTGGAGGTGTGTAAGGAAAGACTGGACGTGGCACTGAGTGCCATGGTTAGTTGACAAGGTGGTGTTCGGTCACAGATTGGACTCGATGATCTCAGAGGTCTTTTCCAACCTAATCGTTCCTGTGATTCTGTGAAGGCAGCCGCTCGACACTGCCTCAGCCTCTCACATAACCCACTGAGCCGGGACGGCCGTGACGGCAGGGCAGCAGAGCATCCCCTGATTTACTACGCGGTTTCCCCAGGGCCTGCGCAGCCGCGGCAGAACCAGAGAGCGAGACGCCCCGGCACCGGGCTCCGAGGGCCCGCGCGGCCTCAGCGGGGCCGCCGCCCTCCTCGCGCCACCACACCCACAGG